>AYEL01066289.1:0-22221 GCA_000484575.1 Olivierus martensii
GTATTTATCCTGTTTAGAGCTTTGTATTTTGTGTGCATTTTTGTGAGTGTAACAGGATGGCTTTAAAGTTCTTTTTTTTACAATATTTTTGTTTTGTTCATTTTAAATAAAAGCAAAGAGATTGTAAACGTTATTACTTAGCTGAAATATAAAATAAATAAATAATATTTAAATTATTTTTGAAAAAATGTTTATCATCATCATAAATTTTATATAAAAAATTGAGATTTTTTAACATTAAAATAAATATAGTAAAGAAAATATACAGGTTGATTTGTTTAGAATGGACCTATTACATTGCTGTAGTTTTGTGAAAAAGTATCTGATTTTAATGCAGTTTGCGGCAAAAGATGCAGGAAGGATGAAAACTTAGTGGTCCGTCCCGTTTTTTGATGTGCAACGCCAAAAAAAGAAGAAATAAGAGATAACGGAAACGATTGTAAACGTTATTACTTAGCTGAAATATAAAATAAATAAATAATATTTAAATTATTTTTGAAAAAATGTTTATCATCATCATAAATTTTATATAAAAAATTGAGATTTTTTAACATTAAAATAAATATAGTAAAGAAAATATACAGGTTGATTTGTTTAGAATGGACCTATTACATTGCTGTAGTTTTGTGAAAAAGTATCTGATTTTAATGCAGTTTGTGGCAAAAGATGCAGGAAGGATGAAAACTTAGTGGTCTGTCTCGTTTTTTGATGTGCAACGCCAAAAAAAGAAGAAATAAGAGATAACGGAAACCGTGAAATGCTATACAAGGAGGGATGGCTTGCACCTATAAAACGCTGTTAAAAGCTCTGATTGCTGTACAAAAACTTTGATTCCCATGTGGCATACAAAACGTGACTAAAGGTGTGTAAAGGTTATAAAGGTTTATAATCACTTACCCTACAGTAGGTGTTGAAAATGATCATCCCTCCTGGCATAGGCATAACTGAACTTGCTGCTCCATGTTGGCTGCAACACTCCGCAATGTGTCGACAGTGATGTTTGCAATTTCCCTAGAAATGTTGGCCTTTAATTCGTCCAGTGTCCGTGGTTTATCGCGATACACATGACCTTTCAGAAAATCCCATAAGAAGAAATCTGGGGACTATATATCTGGTGACTGCCGGCTTATCTTTTTTTCGGCGTTGCACATCAAAAACCGGGACAGACCACTAAATTATCATCCTTCCTGCATCTTTTGCCGCAAACTGCATTAAAATTGGATACTTTTTCACAAAACTACATCCCAATGAAATAGGTCAGTTCTAAATGAATCACCCTGTATAATAATGTGAAAATTCTTTGAGATTTTAAAATCCAAACAGATTGCTGCCTTGCTCATAACACCCCTGATATTGCAATTATAAAGCAAAGAAAGGTGTGCATTATTGATGGGACAATACCCAGTGATGCTAGGATTGAGGGGAAAAAAGTTGGAAAAAATCACTAAATATAGAGATATAGCAATTGAACTTACTCGATTATGGACAAAACATACAAAGGTAATCCCCATTGTCATTGGGGCACTGGGAGCAATATCAAAATCTTTTATGAATTATTTTGAACTACTTGAATTTATAGACATCACACCACTGGATCTGCAAAAGGCTGCAATTTAGGTACAGCTTTTATAATTCAATGCTATCTGGACAATTCTTAGGCTCTAGGGTAGAGCTTGAATTGAACCTCTTTACCAGTCAAAGATAGTTCTTTTGTTTTTTCTCTTTGAATGTGAAATGCTATGTTTTATATGCTGTTATAATAATATAGTACAGTAATATCCCGAGTTATGTAATAGGTGGGATCAGGAAGCATAATGTAAGTCGAAAATTATGTAAGTTGGGATACCTGCAGATTCCCAAATCTAATTTCAGATACATATGCATGAGGTTCCTAACTGGCTCTTTATTATTAAGAAAACAACAAATTATAAAAGTTTATAATATGTAGTTGTAATTAAAGACTCTTAATCAACAAATCAGCAAATGAAATATGTAAATGCATATATATATATATATGCACTATTTAACTATGAATGAATCAAACAAGTGGGTGAGAGGCCAGAATGAGAAGTTATATATATCTGTATTTACATAAGTTGAGTTTATGTAAATCTGGATATTACTGTACTTGGTAATATATATTGTTTGATTTTAATTATTATGTTACTGGTTTATAGTCTTGGTTCATAATGCATTTTTCTGTTCTTTCAGTTAGGAAATGATATTATGCTTTAATATTGTGAAAGTATGAATTCAGCAATTACTGAACTCAATCCAGCACTGAGAATTTTTGTTCTAAATTTTTATTAATGATTTATTTTTTCTCATTTATGTAAAATTTGTTTACATAAGAGTTGCTCAGTCTCAATTATTTTCTTTAAACAAAAAAATAATTGTGAATGGAGCTTTATTGCATGATATCCAGGATCCTATAAATTGTATTTTCCCAGATGCTTAGTCCATTGATTTCCGTTTTTTACATTCTGGTTAATTGCATTATTTGTTTGCTTATTCTTTGTTAATGATTAACCAGAATGGCTCCAAATGAGAAAAATATTGATATAGTGGGAGAAGAAAAAAAAAATTCCTACATAATTTTGGATTGATTTTCTATATTCATAGAGAACTCATTCTATGATTATACAAAATATAAAATTTGCATTTTTCTTTTTTTATCATATCCTAATTTGAAAAGAAAGAATAAATTTGAAATTGAAGAATAAATATGTAGATTTGATGAAACATTTTTCTGTAAAGTTGTCTCCAGCAAATAATTGTTTATTTTAAATAATATAATAATTGTTTATTGATTTTGAATTAAAAAATTCAAAATTTTTAAACTTATTTTAAAATGTTTTATTTTTTTTTAAATAGATTTTATACAACAGAGCTTTAGTGCAACTTGGTCTTTGCTCATTTCGTCATGGCAATATTAAAGATGCACATAATGCATTATTAGATATTCAGAGTGGTGGAAGAGCAAAAGAATTATTAGCACAAGTAATTAATTACTGATGTTTTAAAATTATTTTAAGAGTAGATAAATTATTTTAATAAAAAATATTAACATTTTAGAATTTTATAAAAAGTTTCTATAATATTTTTTAAAATAATCTTTGTAATTTATATGTAGGGTCTTTTGCCTCAACGGCAACACGAAAGAACAACAGAACAAGAAAAAATAGAAAAAAGAAGACAAGTCCCATTTCATAAACATATAAATCTAGAATTATTAGAATGTGTATATTTAGTTTCAGCAATGCTCTTAGAAATTCCATATATGTCAGGTAAATTCTAGTTTTATAATTTTATGTAATGCTATTTTATTTCATTTAAAATAAAAAAATGATGATGATAGTGCACAAAAATTCTTACAAAATCAAATAAAACTTATAAAGTAAAATACATAAATAATTAACACATTTTTTTAATGCTTTTTATACCTGCATATTTATTTTTTATTCAAATATCCAGTTCCAAATGTTTTCAAATAATAAACAAGGATAAACCTGGAACTATAATTTTGTTTAAGTTTTATTTTATTTACCTTATTTCAGTTACTATCTTTCAACTGTTCTATATACTTCTCTTAGATTGCTAATGTACATTAGGATCTGACTGGAGGAAAATACCTACATACCTTTTAGCTATTTTTCACCACATTAAATTACAAAGACTATATCATCTTTGTAAATCATTTATAACAACATTATTTATAAATAAGAAATGAATGGCAAATATGTTTGTCTTATGATTATTTGTAAACTTACTTGGCAGAACAAAGAAAAATTTTGATATTTTTCTGATTATTTTAGATTTTATAAAATTTAATAATTTACATCTGAAATAAAATATTTTGTGATATATTTATAAATAATCTTTAAAATTTCAGCTCATGAATTAGATGGTCGCAAAAGAATGATAAGCAAATCATTTCATCATCAACTTCGTAATAGTGAACGACAACCTCTTGTTGGTAAGTTATTAATTAATTTATTAAACAAATTTTTTAATTTGTAAAATAATGCTATTTATTTAAATAAAATGAATTTTTAACTAAATAACAATATTGTTAGAAAAAGTATATTTCTAATTTAATAATTTAATATCAAGCATATAAAGAATACCTATAAAACTAATTATAGCTATATTACATGTTTTGTAATTAAATTCATATTATTAATTAATTTTACTAAGTGATAATAGCTTTGTCACCATTCTTCAAATGACTGATTTATTAAAACTCTTTAAAACAGCAGTAGTATAAAAAACCTAATTTTAATTTATAAAAAGTTTTCAATCAAAACAACCCTATTCTCTACATTTAGAATAAAATATAACAATACAGACTAAAATCTCTGAACAGTTAAACATAAATTAATACAGTTGTATCTCAGGCACTTGTATAGAATGAGGTTTTTTTAGAGGGTAAATTAGTTTTTAGTTTTTTAGCTGCCTTCATCTTATACAGATCAAGTGGCAGTGTTACAAACTAACTTTCATATTTGGTTTGTGTTTTTTATGGAGATTAACTTCTCTTACTCTACATATTGCTTTCTACACTTTCATATATTCTGTGCTTAAAATTAAACAAATAGCCATGTTTCTTACCATTTTTTGAAGATCATAGTATCTGCTTTATTTTTATCATTCTCTTATATACAATGCATAAAGATTCTATTAAAATAAGCATTGAATGCTACTATTTGAAACCATTATCCAGGCTGGTATTGTCATTGAGATGTATATTGGTTTTTTGTAAATATTGATAATGTATTCATCTCTATAATTGTAACATGAAGAGAGAATAATATTTAATAATGTTTAATTTGTATGTTTAATTGTTCTTATACTTTAGTCTATAATGCTGTACTTTATTGTAAATATACTGAAGAGGGTCAGTTTTTGACCAAAAACGTTTTACTAATTAAAATTTTTTTATATTTTACTACTGTTCTATTATTGTTTTAATCTTACAAGTTAGTAATCATCTGATTAAGCAATATTTTTCATATAGATTCATTTTTTTATGATACATAGGTAGAATAATGCCATTGGTGATTCATTCTTTTTATAATTTATATTTTGATATGAAATTGATGTTCAATGAGCTTTGTGATAACTTTTTTAATGTACAACTATTTAATTAAATATATTAAAGACAATTTATAGTTTATATATTATTAAAAATATTTATTTATTCTTTTTGTAATCATATATTAATAACATTTTTTAAACTGAAATTTTCTTAGAGTAATCCATTTTATTTGGAAAAAATAAGTTAGTAATAACTAAAGATATATTAATTGATCATTAGGTAGAAGGTTCTACTTTTACATCTTAATTTATGAACATGATTCATTCTTGAATGCTATCAATTGAATTCTTATAAATTGGAAACAAAATTATCATTACTTTAAACAGAAAAATTTTATAATGTATTTTGTCAGTCAAAAATGTCACCTATTTCTTACTCAAATCTGTTATTTATATATCTAATTACATAAACTTAAGACAAAGTTATTTATCATGTAATAATTTTAAAAATAATTTTTCTTATTAAAAATTTCTAATAAACTTGTAAGCTTACTACATGCAAATATACAAGATTTCACTTGAATGATTTAAGATTGAATTTGTATCATGAAACTCCATATTTTTTTGAAGATCTTCTCAACAATTCCTATTCTATATCTAATTAGTTGATACCATCAGTGATACACACTAATTGTGGTGGGCTCTGGAATAGCTCTCCTTAGTAATTTCTGGTTGGAAAGTTGCATGAATCATAGGAAGAATAAAATCCCAATTAAAACTTTCTTCAAAAAATTCAGTTTTTATAATTTTTTTCTAATGAATAGCAAATTTGAAATATTGTGAAATCACAATGTACCAAATTATTACACTGCTCCATCATAGTTAAAAATGTACAACTCAAGCTCCACGAGCAGATAAAGAAACTCTCAACTGTTTCTTCAAACTCAAAATTTCTTTGTAAAGCACTTTCAGTGCTATTGCGCCCTCTTCAGTCTCAACATTACAAACTAATAAATTTCTATAAACATTAAAAAGCAG
Organism: Olivierus martensii; assembly: GCA_000484575.1. Lineage (NCBI taxonomy): Eukaryota > Metazoa > Arthropoda > Arachnida > Scorpiones > Buthidae > Olivierus > Olivierus martensii. The sequence continues at coordinate 6,076 of AYEL01066289.1, forward strand.
TTATACAATTGAATACACATTCCAAACAATCGAATATTCTAAAATTCAAAAATTCAAAAAAAGATTCCTCAGTGATCATTATTCACTGTACAAGATTTATCTCTAATATACTTGCATTGCAGGTTCTAGAATTTAATTAATAACTTCTCGTAGGTTGATCTACAAGAAGTTATTAATTAAATTCTAAAGTGATTTATAATCCAAAAGTGCTTTATAAAGAAATTTTGTGTTTGAAGAAATAATTGAGAATTTCTATCCCTGTTCGTGGAGCTTGAGTTATACATTTTTATTGTGAAATCTTTATAAATTTCATTTAATCTGCATTTAATTAATATTAAATTGTTTATAATATTGGGTTCAATGTTCTAAATGAAAAACAGTTATTTACAAATGTAATAAAATTTTTAAAAATTATTGAATTCTTCATTTTCTGTTACCATATCACATAAATACCAATTATCACTTTTTAATAATTAATTAAAAATTTGTGAAATATAGTAAAGAATCATTTAGATTTCTTTATAAAAATCAAGAGGATTTATATCATACAAAAAAAAATGTTTTCAGTAATAATAAAATAATCAGGCTGGTTTAAATGTTATGACAAAAACATTAAAAAAATCAATCCAAGATGGTGACCTAAATCTTAATTCTTTGAAAATCTTCTAAATCTTCTTCTAAAAAATAAATCAAAATTGATCGCCTTCTACTTTACTCCTCTTACCAAACAAGAACTAATCAGAAAGACTTGGTTTCATATCAACAAGCATCTTGTAGATGGAAGATCATTTATATTATTCTCACATCTTAATAAAATATTGCAAAACAATTGCTGTATATATATACTGTATGAATGCATGCAACATATATTATTATTTTAATTTTATCATAATATGTAATTCTGAAATAATATGTGTGAAATTCAATTTGCAAATATTGCAAAACAATTGCTGTACATATATACTGTATGAATGCATGCAACATATATTATTATTTTAATTTTATCATAATATGTAATTCTGAAATAATAGGTGTAAAATTCAATTTGCAAATATATTTGGAATAAATTGAGGAGTCTGCAGTAGTTATTTTGGATTTGTTTAAGCTATAATTTTGCTATGGCTACATTTTAATTTCATTATAATTATAAATTAATATTTTAGTGATTTAATCAATAGAAAAATAATTGATTAATAATTACAAATTTTATATTGAAATTATAATTATAAATTATTTTATTTAGGTCCTCCTGAGAGTATGCGGGAACATGTTGTTGCTGCCTCAAAAGCTATGAGAATTGGTAATTGGAGACAATGCAAAAATTATATTATAAATGAAAAAATGAATGCCAAAGTATGTAACTTTTGTATATAAAAATCATCGTTTAAAATAATAATTAGAATACAATCTAAAATATATAATTATATTTTAATTGTGGATATATGTAAATATAATTTTAGTATTTCTGAAATTGATATGCTATTTTTCATCTTGATCACTTTATCTGTTGAAAAGTTTCATACAAAACTTTCACATAAACAACTTTTTATTAGAAAATAAATTTTTATTGTTTTGTATTGGATATTAAATATATATTAAAATTTCTAATTGGAGTTAATTTCTTGTGTTTTCAGAAATTATTTAATATTTTAAAAAATTTAGTTTGAAAAATTAAAACTGTTGGTTTAAAATTTTATGAAAATAAAATATAACAAGTAGTCCTCAAGTTATGACTGATTCACATTTATGCAGTGTTATCAATAAATTCTGCTATTGGTCAGTGGAATTGACCCGAGTTCAATTCCTGACCCATTGGTCTGTTATATGAAGAAAGTCTTTTTTTTTGCATCTGGTTCTTATAATTTGGTGTTCTTTATGTTTATTGAGATAATATATAATGTCCTAGTAAACATTAGTGGTGAGAAATCCATAAATTTTGGGCATTTCCAGCCTCTGACCATTTCTGATTTAAAATGGTGGAGTTTGAAATTTTTGGAACTGAACTTTGTCAATCAAGGAATATCTGTAGTTTGACCAAAAGAAAAAAAATCTTTACAGAAGTACATTTTCTATGAAATCACTTTAATGAAAAAAATTTATTTTTTGTTAGAAATAATTTTTGTCCATTCTGCTGTGCATAATAAATACTTGGTTGAGTATTATGAAATTCATTATCTGAACATTAATAGTACTGTTACATATGATGCATTTAATGCTACCTTATCTAAAAGTAATAGAAATTTTGAAGGATTGAATTTTTTTTAATTTAAATATATACAATTATTATATAAATAGAATAGAAGAAAATTCTTTGAAAAGAATTCAAATAATTTATTTTTATACACTTGCTGTTTTTGTAAATTTTTATTTTTATTGTTGTTAAAATGTTTTTTACTCAGATAAACTGAGTCCCATGAAATTTATTTTTTTTAATCTTGTAAATAAATGTAATATACTGTTTTATTTACTTCAAATACTTACTTATTTGTAATCAATCATTTTCAATTTTGCTACTTTTTGTTTTATCTCAAGCCATATTGAAACTTACTATTCTCAATTTATTAGATTTAAATCATTATTCTTTTTTAGAAACATAAGCATTATTCTTTGTAATTTTATACATTAAATTTAAATAAAATATATATACAGTGATACCTCAGTTCATGAATACAATCTGTTCCTTGATCCTGTTCGTGATCCGAAAAGTTCGTAATCCGAATCAATCCCATTGCAATTAATGTAAATCCAAATAATACGTTTTTTGTCCTAGAAAAAAAATTTTTAACATGTTATGGCTTTTTGTGTGGAAATAATAAAAAATACAAAAAGGAAATAAATATAACAGTAATATTAGAAGAAATAATTTTAAAATGTTATGGCTTTGTGTAGAAATAATACAGAAAGGAAATAAATATAATTTTTAACATGTTATGGCTTTTTGTATGGAAATAATACAGAAAGGAATAACATGTTATGGCTTAATGTGTGGAAATAATACAGAAAGGAAATAAATGATGTTATGGCTTTGTGTGGAAATAATACAGAAAGGAAATAAATATAACTGTATCAGAGTAAAGCATGTTTAACACCACCTTCACTAACACTTTTAACTTTTTTGGGAGTAATAAGGGATAAATTTAATTAAGTAAAGAAAAAAACTAAAATACCAACAACGGATAAATTTTATTAAATAAAGAAAAAACTAAAATATCAACACTTGTTGGAACTTTCACCACCTTCACTAACACTTTTAACTTTTTTGGGAGCCATAATAAGAGTGCCACCTTCACTAATACTTTTAACTTTTTTGGGAGCCTTAATAAGGGATCACCTTCACTAACACTTCTAACTTTTTTGGGAGCCATAATAAGGGATAAAGAGAGGAAATAAATATAACAGTAATATTAGAAGAAAGCATGTTTAACACCAGTGGAAATAAATATAACAGTAATATTAGAAGAAAGCATGTTTAACACCACCCACTAACACTTTTAACTTTTTGGGAGCCATAACAAGGGATAAATTTAATTTATTAACACACTTAACTTTTTGGGAGCCATAATAAGGGATAAATTTAATACACAACTTTTTTGGGAGCCATAATAAGGGATAAATTTAATTAAATAAAGACAACTTTTTTGGGAACCATAATAAGGGATAAATTTAATTAAAGAAAAAAAATTTTTTTGGGAGCCATAATAAGGGATAAATTTAATTAAATAATGAAAATAACATTAGAAGAAAGCATGTTTAACACCACCTTCACTGACACTTTTAACTTGGGAGCTATAATATGGGATAAATTTAATTAAATAAAGAAAAAAACTAAAATATCATAAAGCCATAAAATAAGGGATAAATTTAATTAAATAAAGAAAAAAACTAAAGTAAAGCATGTTTAACACCACCTTCACTAATACTTTTAACCTTTTTGGGAGTGTGGAAATAATATAGAAAGGAAATAAATATAACAGTAATATTAGAAAATAATACAGAAAGGAAATAAATATAACAATAATATTAGAAGAAAGCGTTTTTTCCTAGAAAAAATTTTTAACATATTATGGCTTTATGTGTGGAAATAATACAGTCCTAGAAAAAAATTTTTAACATGTTATGGGTTTATGTGTGGAAATAATACAGAAATCCTACAAAAAATTTTTAATATGTTATGGCTTTATGTGTGGAAATAATACAGAAAGGAAAAGAAAACATTTTTAACATGTTATGGCTTTATGTGTGGAAATAATACAGAGAAAAAAAATTTTTAACATGTTATGGCTTTTTGTGTGGAAATAATAAAAAATACAAAAAGGAAATAAATATAACAGTAATATTAGAAGAAATAATTTTAAAATGTTATGGCTTTGTGTAGAAATAATACAGAAAGGAAATAAATATAATTTTTAACATGTTATGGCTTTTTGTATGGAAATAATACAGAAAGGAATAACATGTTATGGCTTAATGTGTGGAAATAATACAGAAAGGAAATAAATGTAAATCCAAATAATACGTTTTTTGTCCTAGAAAAAAATTTTTAACATTCCAAATAATACGTTTTTTGTCCTAGAAAAAATTTTTGACATGTTATGGCTTTATGTGTGGAAATTTGTCCTAGAAAAAATTTTAACATGTTATGGCTTTATGTGTGTAAATAATACCTAGAAAAAATTTTTAACATATTATGGCTTTATGTGTGGAAATAATACAGTTTTTTCCCTAGAAAAAATTTTTAACATGTTATGGCTTTATGTGTGGAAAAATACAGAAAGGAAATAAATATAACAGTAATATTAGAAGAAAGCATGTAATTCAGAAAGGAAATAAATATAACAGTAATATTAGAAGAAAGCATGTTTAATGCCACCTTCACTAATACTTTTAACTTTTTTGGGAGCCTTAATAAGGGATCACCTTCACTAACACTTCTAACTTTTTTGGGAGCCATAATAAGGGATAAAGAGAGGAAATAAATATAACAGTAATATTAGAAGAAAGCATGTTTAACACCATCTCCACTAACACTTTTAACTTTTTGGGAGCCATAACAAGGGATAAATTTAATTTATTAACACACTTAACTTTTTGGGAGCCATAATAAGGGATAAATTTAATACACAACTTTTTTGGGAGCCATAATAAGGGATAAATTTAATTAAATAAAGATTTAACTTTTTTGGGAGCCATAATAAGGAATAAATTTAATTAAATAAAAAAAAAAACTAAAATATCAAAACTTGTTGCGATTCTACTGTATCCATGTGAGCTGGGCAAACTGGATTGCTGCTGAGGGCGAGGCTGTGCACAGGGTTTTGTGCGCCGCGAGTCACGTGCGCTCATGCACTCCGTGCGTGTGTGTTCGTGAACCGAAGCATCATTCATAAAGTGAAGCAAAATTTGTTTGCAAATGGTGTTCGTAGACCGATTTGTTCATGAACCGAGACATTTGTGATCTGAGGTATCACTGTAAATAAAATTTTTTATTTCTTAAATATCATCTATAAATTTATGAAACTATTATACAAATTTATAAATATTTTTTCAGGTATGGGATCTATTTTATCAAGCTGATAAAGTTAGAGAGATGATTTCTCAAAAAATTCAAGAAGAATCATTAAGAACATATCTTTTCACATATAGTCATGTATATGATTCTATTTCAATGAATATATTATCTGAAATGTTTGAATTAGATAAATCTGTTGTACATAGTATTATTAGCAAAATGATTATAAATGAAGAACTTATGGTAAGATTGATTTTCATTTTTTATTATTATTAATTTGTTTTCATAGAGAAATAGCATAATATTTATAATCTGTAATGATTATTAATCTTTTATACAATCATATATTGTTTTTATACTATTAGCAATAATCTATATTAAAAATAATATAAAAATACTAAATGGTTGTATTGAAGATATTGAAATATATTTTAAAAAGTTTGCAAATTATACAAATAACTTAATTATAATAAATTGAAGTTAATTAGTATTCTAATAATTCATAAATTCATTTATCAATTAAAGGAATACTGATTTAATAAGTCTTCACTTTATTAATTTATAATTATTATTAACAGTTTAGAGAAGATTTATATCAAAAATTTTATATTTGCAATAAACTTTTAATTCTCTTGCAAAGTTTATAAAAAAATTAAAATATTTTACTAATAAACAAATCCAGGTAAATAAATAGCTTTTCTTCATTTTAATCTCTAGTATTGATTAAGCTAATTTTAAGAGTTAATTAATTATTACTATAGATTATTAATAGATATATTTGATCTTAATATTTCTATATCATGAGTTGATAGTAAAACTTTTCAGAAAAAATACCTAAAAATTTTTATAGAATCATGCATAGATATCTGTTAAATCTTATATAAAATTTATTTTTTAGGCTTCCTTAGATGAACCTACACAGACAGTAGTTATGCATCGTACAGAGCCATCTCGCATTCAAGCTCTCTCTTTACAATTAGCTGATAAAGTTACTAATTTAATTGATCAAAATGAAAGGCTTGCTGAAGTAAAACAAGGGTCATTTTTTGGACGTAGTATGGGTAAATATTTTATTCCTTTTATTTTTCTAAAATAATAATAATAGTCAATAACAGTAATAAAATATTATCATCATTATTATTATTTAACCACTTAACGTCTACAGTATCATATACGATACAAACCCATTAACCCTTTATTATTATTAATGTATTTATTTTTTCTACCAATTGACTATTGTGTCATATGTAATATATATCAAAGAAATGAAATACCTAAATAATAGTGCCCTCTATAGTTTATTTTGTAAATTATCAGAAATTGCTGACTTTTTTTCTTTTGAAGTATTGCCTAACGTTACTAATTTGATACAAACCCATAAAATAAAAAAATATCTCACATAATCAAATAACAATTATCTAGTATGATTTCTACACAAAATAAGAGTGAAAAAAATACCTTTTTCAACTTTTTTTAAACTTAATATCAAAATTCAGGCATTAAGTGGTTAAATATAATGAGACTAATTCATATAAAAAAATATTAATAAACTAAACTGATCAGATGAATATTTTCTAAATAGATATTAACCATACTTCAGGGAAAATTTTTTGAAATAGTAAAGCCTGCAGAAATTTCATTGAATATTAAATAAATTCGATATATTTTATATATTGAATTTATTTATATATTTTATATATTGTCTTTAATATCTAATTATATATTCCTTTACATGCTATAAAATCATGATATTAATAGTTGTTATAAATTTTAGCAAATGTTTAGCAAATTCTATTTACTAAACTTACAAAATATTTTAAGTTGAAACATTTACATAAAATTCATAAATTATTAAGTTCTTAAAATTCAAATTTCAAATATTCTTAAATGAAAGAGCATAATTTATTATTTATAGGTTAAAAATTAATGATATCTGTAATAATAAAGACAATGTCTATATGGTTGTCTTATTTTTGTGTGATTGTATGTTCTCACAAAATGAATGCAGCATTGGAAATTTAACAGCATACTCAGAATGATTATCACTATTGTAGTACTTAAGCCAAAAGTCTGAGATATTTTGGCATTGTAACAAAATTACATGTTTAATTTTTCAGGTTTTTGTTTGAGTTTGAGTAGTCCAATTTTTCAATTGCCATGAAAGATTTAATATTAGAATACTATTGAGTTCAGTGGGTCACATAGCCTAAAAATGATTACATTGAATATGCAATGTCATTGTTATAGCATCCAACATATAAATATCATTGGATGATTAACATGTTGGATTAATTTGATGTGTGACATTATCAGGCATAAGTTGTTAATGCAATAATATTATGATATAACAAAAAATTATTTCGTAAGTATGGTAACTGGTAATATCATGATCTAATAGCTGAATTATTTTCAATATATATAAATAAATTTGTGTATCATATTCCCAATTGTGGTGTAGCTTGTGAGAAATTTTAAAAATGTTTAAATAAAGTTAGCATTATTAAATTGATTGGCATATTTTCTAGTAATTACTTTTTGTAATCAATTCAAATACTTAATACAATCAAATTAATTCTATTGATATTCGTTTTTAGTATTTTTATAATTTTTGAACAGTTAATTTATATAATTCCAATTGGAAAAAATTATATTAATTCTTTATCGATTTTTAGGACAACAATCTGGTTTTAGAGATTCCAGTTATCAGAAAAATGTGTATAATCAACAAGGAAATTTCAGGGATGTAAATTATCAAAAAGGAACTTATAATCAATCTTCTAACTTCAGAGACACTAATTATCAGAAGGCAACATATGGAGCATCAGATAGATGGGGTATAGTATAAAATATTGATTAGAATTTGAGATTTGTTTAAAAAAATTTACAACATTAAATAAATTCAATTAGGAAAGAAAGCTTTATATTAATTACACACAAATAGAAATAAAGAATTATTTAAAGTTTTGGATTTATCTTTTTAAATATAATAAAAAGAAATATTTTATAACAATTTTATATAAATTAAATTTATATGTGAATTACTGTCATATCAAGTTGTATTTTTTCTGTTTAGAAAGTTTGAAGGCTTTATTTATTTTAAATGTAATTTATTTACTAATATGAATTATAGCATTTTCTACAATTAAGTACTACAATGATATCTATCAATACATAAGATTTTAATTTTATGATAAATCATTGAATAAAATTGTAAATTTATTCTGAACTATATAAAATAATTCATAAAATGCTTTGAAATATTGAAAATTTTAAAACTTAAAAATTGATTTACATTAATAATAATTGGAAGCATACCAGATGATAAACATTATATGTTTATAAATGATTATTTTCTGTAAAGTAAAAATGTTCCAAGTTTAGTGTCTTAAATTTACATTGTGTTGATTTTCAAGAAATATGTATCAATATAATGAATATTTTGAAGAAGTAAAAATTTAGGTACTCCTAGTATTAATTAATTAGTAAAAAAAATTTAAAATTTAAATCAATATGATTTAACGATTAATCAAATAAAATAACATGATCTCATCAAAAAATTCTTGATACAAAATTTTGTTTAAAGAAAATTTCATTTAATCATTAATTATTTATTATTAAAAAAAATTGCATTTACTTTAAAGTAAATTATAAATAAGGAATGACTTTAATTGAAAATATAATTGTTACCTGATCTTTGTTAAAATCACATTATTACATTAAAATTTGATAACTTGGTACATAGGTTATTTTACAATAATCCAACAAATTGAATGTGTTTATTTACATGAAAATAATGTAAATTTAAATTAAAATTCTAGTTTAAATTACAGTAGAATCTTTAACAAACTTATAGAAAGATGGAGGTTGTCTGTTAATAGTGTGTGTTTTGAAAATACAGTATGGTATAATATATCTTTTGCTAATTTAATAATTTATATATATATATATAATTATAAAATTAACAAAAGATGCAATTTAAAAATGCAAAAAAAAATAATAATAATAATAATGTTGTTGATACCATAGAAAAATATTGGGAATGCCATTAATATCATGGAAAGAATGTTCTTTTTTCCATGATATTAAACTATAAAATTAATTTGTTGAATTTCATTAGAAAATTGCATGTTCTGTATAGTTTAAATATAGTGTAGACAACTGAAGACAGTTGAGAAAACTTTGCTTTTGTAAATAATCAAGGATAATTAAATTTTTTTCCTGTAAATGCTGTAATAATGATGATAACTTGAAATAGTTATTCTTAAAAGAAATATGGATGTAACAGTTGTATTTTCCTATTCATAAAATGCAGTTATTTAAATAAATCTGCCTAACTAAGCCAATCTGCAAAGCCTAATTTCTATAAGATAATATTGCATTCCTCTTGTATAATAAATTGCTGCTTGAGTTAGGCCTTAACTCCATAGGATAACATTGATATTTCTTGTATACAGTGAAATGCTAAATACTTTACTACTATCACCCATTATTCTCAATGGGGATTTCAAATGTTTGATTGAAAAAGCAAAAAATAAGATAAAAAATAAAGAAAATAAGAAAGACTATTCTAGACTATTTTAATCTAGTGACAGTGCCTTCTGATGGAGAAAATTTCTAAAATAATGTATTTTACTTAAAAGCAAATAAAATGAAAAATTTTCTAACACCATTAGAACTATTTTAGAATTTCTTTATATTTTTTTGTCAGAAATTAATGATTTTTTTTAACATCTTTAATCAAACTATACCATAAATTAAATTCTAAAAAATTCATATTGATATTTAATTGAGCATAATTAATAAATAACTAAATATATAAAGAATTATATTAGAATAGGAAATAGGATTTTATTAGAATGTTAGAAATAAGAATTTTTTAAAAAATTTGTGAATAAAACTTGTTTTTCAATACTGTTAGAGAATCGGCTTGGAAACAAAAGTAAATTCTATAAAATCAGATTTTAATTCAGGATTTAAGTTTTCAAACATCTTTTGGAAATGTAACATGATGTGATCTGTAATTAATTGTAAAATTTAAAAGACATAACCAAAATTTCCTTAAATCAATTTAAGTTAGTTGAAAAATAATACAAATATTTATTGTTAAATTTATATCTGTTAACAGTATGTGCCATGATGGTTATCTTTCCCTTAATATGTCTGCTGCTTCTCAAAAAAAAAAAATAGCTCATTGAGGTCTTATTTTAAAGCTTATCACTTATGCTACCTAACAATGGAATGTAATTGAGTTGTCAAAAATCCATCTAAGTTTGCTACAAAATATAAAATTTATATTTTCTCACTTATTTCAAAGCATTTTTTGAGAATCACTAAAAGTTTTATGTAGTTCCGGTTCTAGCAATATCTGAATCAATTTTATGTGATACTTAGAACTTGAGTTATCCCGAATTGAATTTTAAGAAAAATTTTTTATAGCTTTTTAAATTATATAGATATCACTGGGCAAAAATTTAAAAAAACTGGATTGGGAAGAAATACATATTCTGAATCTTTATTAAAAAAATTATTCGCATTGATAGTTTACAGAATTAAATTTAGTTCATTTCTCAGTTAGGAATCTATCTGAAAGTTTATATCTTCCAAAGAAACTTGTGCCATTGCAATCACGTGAACAGATGTCACTCACTACGTTAGGATCAACTTCTGGCTAATATCTCTATTAATAATAATAAAAATGATAATAATAATAATAATAATAATAATAATAATAATAAAGCATGTTGTTGTTGTTGTTATTAATTATTATTAAGTAAAAAAAATGGAAAGAATTTGTTATATTAGCATGTTGTTGTTGTTGTTGTTGTTGTTGTTGTTGTTGTTATTAATTATTATTAAGTAAAAAAAATGGAAAGAATTTGTTATATTGTATTGAAAGGATAGGTTTAAATCTATTTTGAAAATTAAAACTATTAAGCAAAATTGTAACCATTATTTTGTTGTAACTTTATGTAAATTTATCTAAATGATTTAAATAAAGAAAATGAACCATATTAATATTATCAATAGAAATATTAGAACTGGTCCTAATTTAATGAGTGATGTCAAATCACATGATCATAATGGCACAAGTTTCTTCAGCAGATATAAGCTTTTAGATAGTTTTTGTATGTGAAAAATGAATTAAACTTAATTCTGTAAACTGTTAATGTGAATAATTTTTAATAAAGATTCAGAATATATGTTTCTTCCCAATCCAATTTGTTTTTTAAATTTTTGCTCAGTGATGTTTGTATAATTTAGAAAGCTATAAAAATTATTTTCTTAAAATTCAATTAGGGATTTCTCAAGTTCTACACATTGTAGGAAATTGATTTTGGTATTGTTAGTACCGGAACTGAATAAGGTTTTTAGTGATTTTCAAAAAATGCTAAGATATCATTTGAAATAAGTGAGAAAATATATGTTTTATATTTTTTTTAACAAATTTAGATGGATTTTTCGATTCAATTATTAAAGCGCAAGTTAGAGAGCTTTAAAATAAGACCTGAAATGAGCTTTTTTCTATTGAGTAGAAGTCAAGATATTAAGGGAGGGATATCCATTCTGGGACAGATTGTATATTATAATGCATAATTATAATATCAAAATTATAATAACAAAATATTCTAAATATATTTAATTTCACTTAGCAAAATTTAAGAGAGAAAAATCATCACATAAATAATGAGTAATTCTTTGCCTTATAAATTATCTTTAGATAGCATATTTATAAATTTGCAGGATAAGTCCATTATCTTGATTTTATGTTTCAAAAATTTAAAATCAATATTTATTTGTGTTTGTTTGTGTACAGACACTGATTTCTGATTCCTTTATTGTAACCTGAATATTAGTTCAGCATAATTTAAGGGTAAAATATAAATATATAATTTATAAAGCATTATATGCAGGATATTTAATATAAATATATTTGGCTATTTCTGAAGTTCAGAAATGTTTTTATTTGAGATTCTGAAAATTCAGCTCAAACACTATTATAAATTGTCATTCATAAAGCCAAGTTTATGTTAGAAAAAACCAAATATATTTATGTCGAATATCCTGATTAGCTAATTATTAACATTAAAGTTTTCTTTTCTTTCTGTAGGTTGATAAAAGAACCAAATAGATAAAAGTAAATAATTGGAATGGATGAAATCTTGATACCTGTAATGAAATTAATTAATGTATTGGTTGAATTAAATAAATTTTTTTTAATAAAAAATTCGTATCGTTACGTTAACTGTACAGTATAATAATAAAATAAGTGTTAACATCAATAATTTACGTAAAAAATAAAGGTAGGATTTTTAAAATTTGACAGAAACTTAAAAATCTTAAGTTGCAATTTACACATTTTCATGTGAATTTCAGTGTTGTATTTAATAAAAAAACAATCAAAAATCCGAAATTAATAATTTAAAATTGATTGATTATTATTTTCTGATGATTTTATTTAAATTAAGTTTGATTTTATACAACTGTTCGAAAAATTTTTCTCCAATTAAAAGTACCAGTTAACTTTTATAAAATTATGCATCTGCTTATGATTTCTTCACTTAATATAATTTACAGAATCTTTAATTGTTCAGAATCTTAAAATCTTTGTTTATAACACCATATTATTCTGTGACTATATGAGAGGAAAATTTTTTTATCCTACTTTCCGAAGGAATTGGATGCTTATAAGATAAGGCTCATTTGTTTGTCTGTCCCCCTATATAACATGAACTAATTAGATAATCTTCATGAAATTTAGTATTGATATTCTACCATTAATAATCCGTTTGACTTCATCTTTTAATCCCATAAGATGGAAGTTAATTTTTATCAAAATTTTATAGTATTAACAATAGATGGCGTTAAGTGTTAGCAATGTAGGGTTAACATATGGTTTGCTTGCGTTTCTTAATAGTTAACGCCATCGGTGATTTAGTTTTTTTGGAACTATTAGATTCCAGAATATATATTTCGCTTCCTCTTGAATAAAACACAATTTTCTCGATATTCAATTTTTTTTCTGAATGCTTATTCGTATTAAAATAAACAATAAATCAACTTAAATGTTTTCTTTTGTTTCATTTTTTAACTTAATAGCAAAATACTTTTAGGGAAGTAAAGTCCAACATCAGCAACATATCAAAGCCGTGCACTCCCTGTTTAAAGAAGACGATCGCAGAACAGCTTTCAATTTAGTGAAAGATTTTGGGGGACGTAACATCTATTTAAGGTGCTATCCTCATATTGATAAACTTCTATAATTAGTATAATAGAACATTTTTTTTAATGCATTATATGAAACATTCTACCATCGTGCGTGCTTCCATCTGTTGATGAAATTGAACACAAATATAAACAATTTAATCAATTATTCTATATTCTAGAATAAAAAACAATACCTTAATATATCACTGTTTTTAAAAAACAAAAATATTTTATATCGTTTAATTTTTCTAGAAATTATTATTTTTTACAACTTTTTTCATGTTTTTATAATATATTTTCGTATAATTTATGCGACATTTTCCACAATACCTATAGATATACTGTAGTATGGCACGTACAGAAAATGTTAGAAATCTGAAAAAATATAATTTTTTCGTTTCTAACCTACAGTGAATAAAGACAAACTTGCTAAACTGCTTTACTTTCTACAATAAAGTTCCAAACACAAGCATACCAAAGCAGTGAGAAAACTGAGTTATTTTCACTGCTTTGGTGTGATTGTGTTTGGAACTCTACAGTGAATAATGGTTGAATCTATTTCCTCAACGAAAAGGACATTCAATGCATCATAAATCCAAACAAATAGCCATTGCTAAGATTAAACCTAGAAATCATTATATTATAAAAACACGTTATTATGCATGATTGTCGAAACATAAGACAACGAAAACAAATTTCACGTTCGGGATGCTGCTATCACTTAAAGGAAACACTTATTCTTCTCCTAGTTTACTTTCCCTCTTAGCATCTGAAAATTATAAATGAAGTCAGGTGTTTTGCAAACAATAGAGAGTAAATCTATATTGATTAGAATGAAAATTGAATACGTTCATTAATAAAAAATGAAACGAATCGGGTATTATTGGACACGCTTAAAAGATTCGTATTCATTAAAGGAAAATAATATTTCTCGAATGATGTACTATGTAACTAATTACAACTGGAGATTATTATATTTCTATAAGATTATTTTTTTTTCGTTAAAAAACTTCTCTGCATATTTATGCTGAGATCTGTTCGAAAATATTAATTTTTGATAAACTAGTTTATTTTATTAATATTGATAATTGCGTAATGAATCATTAATATTCTGGATCAAGTCTTATTTTTCCTATTTAATGAGAAAAAATATATATACACTGACGGAAAAAAAAATCCCAACACCAAGAAAGACTTGTGTTAGAGTTGATCCCTTGTGCACCTATTTCCGATGGGCCCACAAAATTTCTATCATGCCCATTCGATTCTTCGGCGTAGCGGAAATAACAATACAGAATTGTAACGCCGATAGGGTTATTCAAGCAATAAGAAGATGAAGAATCGAACAGAGAGCATCTGTGTACTATGTGGAACATTATTGAAGCAGCAAAGAGCAGTATTATGCCGATTTAAGGCCAATTCGGATATTTGGTAGTAGTACTCGAACCGCAGGTGCGACAAGTCTTTCGTCATAACATTTCGGCATGGAGCCATATTCAAGAACAACGGTTTCCCGACTTGTTTCAGCCCTTTATGAGCGCTATGGTTGTGCATCACAGTACACAGTTGCCCTCTGTCAGATTCTACTTCTTATTGCTTGAATAGCCCTATCGGCGGTAATGCGGTGGTATCTCTTTTTGTGATATCTCACAATCCATAGGTGATATTAAAACTTTCAAAACAAAAGTTGTTTGTTTTTACAGTTCTATCCATTTATACCTAAATCGGCATATGTTTCCATTAAAGATTTTAAAGATGATCCCTTGTGCACCTATTTCCGATGGGCCCACAAAATTTCTATCATTCCCATTCGATTCTTCGGATATACTTTGGTCATCAAAATTTTTCGCTCTACTTCCTATGTCTTTGTGTTTCTGAGAAAAAGGGGTGGTACGGGTGATAAGAAACACCCTGTATATACAGATTTCATATTAAATGTGAAATTATATAAAGTACGGTAGGTATATACACATTCTTTTAATAATTATACATGCAACAGTATCCTGAAACCAGAAATACATATTTAATGCAGATGCAGATAACCAGGGCAGGTGTTAGGCTGGACATCGCCAGCCTACAAAGCTGAAATAGGCACCTCCAAACATATGGCAATATATTTATTTTATAAGAGTGAAACTTCATACTAACACTACGAAACGGCGCCCACCTTGTAATGGCACCCCCTAAAATGCAAGCCCCGCAGGGCCCGCTTCCGCCGGCCTGCATATAACAATTGATTCTGAACTCAGTTGATTCAAGATTTGATTCACTTGATTCAAGATTTTATCTACTTAATTATTTAAAAATAAATAAATAGATAAAATAATTAACTAAAATATAAAGAAATTAAATAAAAATACAGTGAAACCCCGCTCGTGCGTTCCCGTATCGTACGACTTTCCCGCTTTAAACGTCTATTTTCGGAAGTCCGA
>AYEL01066291.1:0-11388 GCA_000484575.1 Olivierus martensii
TTTGTAAACCACTACCCCGAACCTACCCCATTATCAGATTTCGAGCCGACCGTGTAAATGTTAGCAGCCGACATAGAGTTAGGAAGCCCAAATTTAATATCAATCTTACTGTCAACAGCCGGATGAACTAAATAGTTGAATGAAGGTAAATCCACTCCATATTTGTCAATAATTTTCTCCAAAGGAATATTCCTGTCACTAAAATATTTATCAGGATTCCTAGATTCACTTAAAAGATCTATTTATTTAGACGTTTCTATTAATAGATGCGTCTTATCGGGGTTTACCTATTCCGTTAACATAGGGAAGATCCGTTCCGTTAAATTTCTTGGCGGCTTAACGGGAGGCGTCTTATCGGGGTTTGACTGTATTAATTAACTATAAACTAATATATTCAAAATACTCAGATTAAAACGAAGTTAGAACTTTTAAATACTGTGATGTATATCGAATAGTAGAGCAAAGTATTATTCTCTGTAAATAACATTTGGTTTAATCTGAAGGTTTTGAAAACCAAGTTTATAATTAATTAATGCTAATATGTAGGCCATCCAACTTGACATTAATATACGCGAACCTATTAGAAGTTAATATCATCGATGGTTACTTTTTTGTTTTGCTGTTTTACGCCCCTTTCCAAAATCAGTGAGATTACTAAGGGGCGGGATCAGTTCTAACTACTGGCTGCATCCACATCCATGGAAGGGGACGGATGATGAAAGACGGGGATCGCCAGGCCACCGGACCCGGCAATACCCGGTTCGGCATCTTGAAAAGTTTTTTGACAGACCGGAACCATCAAAAAACTTTTCAGAAGATCCCGAACCCGGGTTCTTTTGCATAGCATATCATTGCATAATCACGCGGCCATCCGGACACCCATTGATGGTTACTATACATTAACAACAATAATTAATAATAAAGCAGAATAATTACTGTATAATAATTACCATTGCATAATCACGCGGCCATCCGGACACCCATTGATAGTTACTATACATTAACAACAATAATTAATAATAAAGCAGAATAATTACTGTATAATAATATGTGAATGTAATTGTCTCTCTCAAATATTTATTGTACTATACTCTTCTTCGTTCTTTTTCTTGTGATGATGACGTAATTCCTAAATAATGAGATGAGATGATCTTAAATTATGAATGTTTACTCTATTTCTGCAATTTTCTGTTTAATTTTTTCGGAACGCGGTCAACCGCGGTTAACGAAACTGAATCACTCTCTTTTAAAATATTTCAAATGCTCTATGTTGAATTTTACTTGATAAATTTGAATTAATTAATATAATTAACTTTTTTGTGTGAGTTTGAAAATTTCATTTACAAATAAAGCAATATTTAAATAATAGGAATTTATTCTTTTCTGTATATTATTAAGTACCAAATATAACAATAAGTATAGTAATAATAATAATAATAATTATTAAGTACAGTATAATACATAGTGTACTTTTTTTGGGCCAACAGATGACGCCACTTTCCATTCTAAAAGACTACTAAATGACGGCGCGAAACCAACCCTTCCCCCTGAAAATATTTATCATGGGGTCCGGGCCCGGCCCGTCGATCCCCGTCAAATATAATAATAAGTATAGTAATAATAATAATTATTATTATTAAGTACAGTATAATACATAGTGTACTTTTTTGGGCTAACAGATGACGCCACTTTCCATTCTAAAATACTACTAAATGACGGCGCGAAACCAACCCTTCCCCTTGAAAATATTTATCATGGGGTCCGGGCCCGGCCCGTCGATCCCCGTCCTCCACAATCAGGCTGACCCCTCCGCAGGGGTGGGCAGCCTGTGGAAGGGCCTGTTTTGCCCCGCCACTTACTGAGTTGAAAGTGGCGTCATCTGTTAACAAAAAAAAAAACTAACCCTTCCACAGGCTGCCCACCCCTGCAGAGGGGTTAACAGGATTGTGGAGGACGGGGCTCGGACCCCATGAAAAATTTTTCAAGGGGTAAGGCCTCGGACTCGAATCCGGGTCCTTCCTAGTGAAAAGCTGAAGCGTTTCCACGTTGCCAATCCGGCCGATACGTATTGTACTTAATAAGTACAGTTCATTCCAAAAAGTTTGTCACCTAAACGGAAGATGTTCGGCTTCCTTACAATACTTACAAACCAATGATTTGCTCGTTTCAGTTTATGTTATGTTTCAGGTTGCTTTCAGTTTCTACTTAAGCTCTACGTAAACAAGTCGACAGAACTTTACAGCACAATCTAGTGGTAGAATTTATCTCTTTCGACTGACTGACAAAGATGATCTTCAAAGTTCTATATTTGATTTTTATTCAGTGTGGAAAGTGAACGAATGTAATATAATTAATAGAATGTTTTATATACAATAAATAAAAAAATTAAATACTGTATTTGAGAATTCTACCAAGCTTCAGAACGAATATATCGTCGTAGGGGAAAAAATCACGTAATTTCGTAAAAATAAGTCGTAGCTTATTTAAGTTGATTGCATTCGATTCGGAATGATAGATACATCTAAAATCGTTTAAATAATTGCATTCGATTCGGAATGATAAGATACATCTAAAATCGTTTAAAATTATCGTATTATCTATAAAAGTTTTGCAGAAAATCATAAAAAAACGTGATTCTGAGTTCCAAATTTGGAGCCCCATACTTGAGAATGGAATTTCTGCCCCACATGGGATCTTCACCAATAAACTCAGGAGTGTTTAATTAGGAAAAAGGTAAAGAGGAGGTCGAAATTCCGCTGGGATTTTTTCTCCTGTAGTACCAAAAACTTTGATTACATTAAACTATAAAATAACCGATCTACAGTATCGTTGTATATTAATTAGGGAAACTTACCATCAAGTCCAAATTTTTTGCCTAATGCAGCCTAATGACACATTTTTGTATTTTTTCTTGCTTATTTTAAAGAAAATAGAAATACTATTTAGAATTCCGAAAATGCAAAGTTTCTCCTACGTTTACAACAGCTTTTTTTTACCTAATGCAGCCTAATGACACATCTTTGTATTTTTTCTTGCTTATTTTAAAGAAAATAGTAATACTATTTAGAATTCCGAAAATGCAAAGTTTCTCCTACGTTTACAACAGCTTTTACCGTTTTGTCTAAACTACGACACAAAAAAAGAGTTAATTAAGAAAAAAAACATTAAACGTATAACAGTATCGTTGTATCTTAATCTAGGGAAACTTACCATCAAGTCCAAATTTTGTGTGTATTGCAGCCTAATGACAACGTATAAATTATTTCTTTTCTTAAGATTCGTATAATCTATTTGACTTAAAACACGAGAGAAATTAATAAAATAAGAGCTTTTTATTATTCATAGCATTAAATGCGCGCAACCTAAGTCTTGAAACCGAAAATTTTTCTTGGTCTGCGCACCGCCATCTTAGCTATTGACTCGCTAAAGTACTTTTATGCCTCTTAAGTTCTTTAAGGGACATCCGTTAACTTAGAGTACTTTTACTCTTAAGGTACTTTAATATTTCGTGTCTGGAAAGCATTATTCCGTTAAATTCGACCTTAAAGTATTTTAAGCGGTCTAGTCTGTAACAGGGGTATTCTAAAGGTGTTCAACGGATAGACTTCAACGATTATACAGCAGAAAGAATGATATGGTATAAGTTTAGAAGAACGAAGAACAAAAGGAATAGTATCGATCGAAAGATGAGGATAATCATAAATATGGTAAAAGTCGGGTTTACGTGTGGGCGAGAATCTGGCAACGCGAAGCGCGGCGTCGCGTCCAGTCGCGCCGCGGTCAGATAGTTTTAGATCACGTAGTTCTGTCGGTGGGCGGCGAATCTTCAAAATATACTATACTAAAGAACAAATATGTACTGTATATAGCAGTACAGAACTGAATTTACCAAGCATTGATTATTGTAAATAGGGTTTGAAAAATATCTAATTAATCTTTAAAAACAGACGAAAAATAAAACATTTAATATTCCATAACTAGAGAGAAATGGCGGCCAGATGGCCGAGTGGTAATGCGTTAGCGTGTCATGCAGGAGGACCCGGATGCGGCAGCTCCTAAAAACTTTTTTTGGGATGCTAGCCTTGGCCCCCTTCCTTCACCATGTGGCCCCCTCCACGGCTGTGTGCGCAGCCCGTGGTTGGAACTGGCCCCGTCCCTTAGTAATCTCCTTTATTGACATCAATTTGAATTTATTTTGTTTAGTTTGTCTCAAAAATTCTTTTGCGCCTCACAGTTTGGAAAACACTGAATTAGAAAATTAATCATTAATTAATTATAGTAAATCTTTTATAACGCAGGGATACTTTCGGCATTATAGTGGACTCCTGTACAATGCGTTATATGAGAGACGTATTATCAGCAATATTATCGATTTTATGCAAATTTAAACTAGTCTTTGAGTTCCAGCATTAATCACATATTGCTAATGAGATGTGCGTTACTTTCAAATATAATTTTATTGTGTGCAGAGTATTAACTTGTTTTAAAGTTTTTTTTAATAAAAGAAAAAACAAAACAGAATACAGGTAACTAAATTTTAAAAATTATTGTTTAAGTAGGTCCTATATAACACGGACTCTGAAAACGCGGATTCGTATAACCCGACAGAAATGTTGTCATGGAAACGAAATAAATATTGTTCGGTTTTTATTATAATCAACGGATATTATAAGTAATAGATAAGTAATGTTTAAAACGATTTATCCTACGCGTTATACAGGACTGATTATAGCATTATATTAATCGCAATTTTTTCGTCGCGTTATACGAGAGTTTACTGTATATGAATTCGCGTTGTATAAATATCTATGCTCAGCAGACTCAAATTTTTTTTTTTTTTGCATATTTTACGCCCCTTTCCAATCAGGGAAATTACTAAGGGGCGGGGCAATTCCAACCACGGGATGCATCCACATTCATGGAAGGCGCCGGGGCCAGTACTCCGAAAAAAATTTTCAGGAGATACCAGATCCTGAGTGGCACACTGACACCGTTACTACTCGGCCATTCAGCCGCTAGATTCAACGATTGTAAGTGAACAGATGAATTTTAGCGGTAGCGGTTGATATACTATTTGCTAAACGGCTAGTAGTAAGTAACAGGAAGCGGGGTTCTTGAAAGAAAATAGAGCCCATTGTAAACACGTACTTGTGATAGCAACTGAATTTTTAACTCGATCGTAGAACAGTTATGTTCTTATAATCTGACTGATATTTATTTGCTATTAGATTCTCATGAAGCAATGTTGGTGCATTAATATAATTTTACATTATTAAATTCGTATACTTTATATATTATCATCTGCTCCTTTGAATTAGTAACATTCATGGGCGCAACCATCTTGAAACATCTCAACATGTTGGATAGTAGCGTAAATGAAATCCGCTACCAAACGTCACTCATTCAACAGGTTCGATAGTACGCTACTTTAAAGACGCGTTCGGCAGAAAATCTTTCAACTAATTCCACAACAGTTGAATCTGCTGAACGCAATCATTGTTATGCTTTAGCTCCACATAACGTAAGTCGACAGTGTCCCCTACACATATTTAAGATAAAAAATGATCAGCCATTAGAGCATCCATTGATGACTGTTCATTTTTTATCTTTAGCAACTTGTTTGCTAAACATCAAAATATTTAAACAGAAACGCAAATATCGATTTTAGATCAAAATTATAAATTATTACTTTTTTTTAAGATTCGAGTAATCTATTTGACTTAAAATATGAAAGAAATTAATAAAACAAGAGATTTTATTCTTCATAGCATTAAATGCGCAGAATCTGAGTGTGTTGCATGGATATATATATGGATATATTATACATAGTGGGTCTTTAACTGAAAATTTTTCTTAGTTTGCGCACCGCCATGTTATCTATATACATCAAAAACTATTAAACTCTAATTGGCTACGTATTTACATGTAAAACTGAAACGCTAAATTTATTTCTACTGTATTATCAGATGATCTGGGGAAGATATGGTATACAAACCAGAAGCTGTGTCACTTTCAGATTCAGTTCCAGGCCTGTTTTCAGGTGTAGTGGAGCCCAGGCTTAATAGGGATTTTGTCTGGATTGAAGAAGGTGCCATATTATCATTGTCTGTAAAATCGCTGTTCGACCTATATCGTTATAAGCAATCCTTATTCACTGTATATAATCTTTGCGTATACTGCAATTAGATAAAATTTCTTTTCCATTTACTGAAACTATTTTAACAGATGGTTTGTCTTTTAATTATTTCGAATGTGTCGTGAATAATTGATATACTATGCCTGATAATTTATATATTGCAATAACTATATATGTATTTCTCATTGAGCAAATTTATATAATTATAACTTATTTGTTCAAACAGTGATGTTTAGATCATTTGTATCTTAATTTTGTTTGCATTCACATTTTTAGATATTTATGAAAATCTTAATGTTACCATGGTCTATAAATAAATATATATGGTTATTCCACTCCTACAGATAACAAAAGTAAAAATATGAAGGTCTAAATTTTAATTACTAGGACGGCGTTGTTCTCACACTTATGGTCATAGCAAATACTTTTTATAATAATACAATATTTTCGAGAGTGTCCGGTGAGACATAAAGTCACTCTATGCTCCTATAGAAAAGTATGGACATAACCTTGAATGCCGCCATGTTTCATAATATTCTTACAGAATGGAATGTGGCGTCATATGTTGACAAAAAAACCAATCATTGATGGCAATCTATGGTAAAGCCTTTAATAAAAAAACAGACATCTAGTGGATAAAGCTATGGTGACTAAAATATTAATATCGGCGAGTTTTCCGTAATGTGTTTTAAGTAGAATTGCCGTGGTCAATTAGCATTAAGTCTTTCTAAATATAAGATTCGAATCCAGGGAAAGTAATGCTTACAACCTTCCGTCGGTTCTGCTTCCAGATTTTTCAGGCTCAGTGAACTCCAAGCCTTATCTGAGGGCTAATTCCATTACAAGAATGGCGATTCGTAATGGGCACATTACAGACAAACGATTTTGAAGATGAATTTTCTAAATTTCTTCCAAAGTTGAATTTTGTTATATTTTCAATAAAATTTATTTAGAATTATTTGTAGAGAATGCATAACTACTTCCAATATTATTAATCAATATCACATAATTTTACTACTAATAGAAAAAATCGATGTTAAGTAATTCAAAAATTCGCAAAAAATAAACTTTATTTTTATTTCATTCCTATTATAGTTGTTTTATGTAACAACATAAAACAACTATAATAACTATAAATAAATAATTGAAACAACAGTTTCAATCATTTTGCCTGAATTTAAACATTATATTAATCTGAATGAATTCTAAAACATTAAATTGCGTCAATTAATTTATCAAAATGAGTTCTAAAGATTTTGAAAACTTTCCATATTTTATTATTTTCATATTTTTTCATTTTAATCATATCTATCGCAAAACTTTTTTCAAAAAAATGTAAAGTTATTGTCAGCTGAAAAAGAATTAAATAAAAAAGCGAGTACTAAAAGCACATGAATAGAATACAGTATTTCTGTTATTTATTTATGCTTTAAACCGATGAATGAACGAACTTTCCATTCAAAGCAATGGCCAAGTTATGATTTGCAATAAATTATTACATCCTAATATCATACAGATGAAAATTCCCAAAAATTTATCACCATATAAAATTAACTGGTTAACGATTTGTAGCCTAGGACATGCGATTTTGATTGGCAATTTCAGATCGTTTTTCCCAGATTAAAGAGTTCCTGATGTTTACAGAAAAATTAATTTGATCTCGAAAATAGCGTAAAAGAGATATCATATAACATAGAAAAATAAAACTAATTTTATTAAAATTATTCCATAATTTTTAAATATTATCATAGTCTTATATTTACTGTTTTTTTATATGTTGTTATCCATGGATGTTGCACTTGTCGATTATATAGGGTGCGTTCCAAACCTCAACAGACTAAAGTCACTCTATGCTCCTATAGAGAAGTATGGACATAATCTTGAATGCCGCCATGTTTGAGACATCTAGTTAACGAGATTGCTCGGAGAGACAATGATATATATCAATTGCTTCATCCTGCAGTGGATTGATGATTGTTGATTATGACAATGATATATATCAGAATTTCCCAATCTTTTCAAGTATTATAACTTATCATTGATCTATCACAGAATTTAATGAAACAACACCCAAAAACATTGATAATGTAATAAAACAAAAAAATAAAAACTTAGTATAAATGATAACTTTTTTATTTTATTATTATTATTATTTACTGATATCAAACAATTTTTAATATCAGAAGCAGAAGACGGCATACGATATCGGTCTCGGCATTCCTGCTGAACCGCTCTTCCGATCTTATCAAACAATTTTTAATATCAGAAAAACTAGCCCTTTCAAATATAGCTATAAGATATCTATCTTATTTTATTGTTCAGTAACTATTAAGAAAATTTTTTATAGAATATTACTAGTCACATAACCAATTTTTTTATAATGTATTGGTGCAGAGCATTTATTCCTAGTCATACTAATGACTAGGAATAAATGCTCTGCATATTTATGAAATTTTTGGCTGAGTATAAAATAAATTTTTATCATTCTTTATATAAATTTATTAGAATTATATTACTAATAAAAAATTTTACCAAAATTTTTTAAAACTTTTTGTTTAAGGAAATTAAATTGTTAAGTGCACATATTTAATTATTAATACATTTAAAGATAGCATATAGTAGTCTAAACAATGCACATTAAATATAATTATTGATCATTTATTTCAAATATGAAGTATTCTTTTATGCTGTAATAGCATAACAAAAATATGCTAAGAATATAATAGTTAAATAAAGAAAAATAAAAATTCAAACACACAATAATTTATAAAAATTTAATAGTAATTTTTTAAGGCATTATTATTTTACATATAGTATATAGGATAAGAGAATTTGAAAAAGAATGTGCATTTTCATATCTAATATAAATTTAATAATTAAAGAAACAATAATGACAAATACTCATTTATGCTATACTTTCTGAAATTTGCAAAAAGAAATTATTTTAATTTAGTATAAAGAAGTAATAAAATGATTTAATAAATAAAATCATATTCGTCTGTAAATATTTTTTATACAAATATTAAAATTCTTGACTTTATACAGGATTAGGTCGTTCATTTTTTTTTTTTAAAACTTACAATATTTTTGTATATCTATATACAAACAATAGAATCTCATAAATTCAGCATTATTAAGTTTCTAACATGAACTTGTTTACAGAAAACTTCAGTGTTTTTTAAATAATCACTAAAACTTTAAATATTTAGAAGGAAATTTGATCTAATACCCACCAAGTATATTTCATATACCAAGTATATTTCATATACTTGTATCACTAAAAGAATCATTGATAAAATATAGTATGTGCCATAGAAACTATATTTACTCCTGCCAATGAAATCTACATAAACACTGCTATGGATTCATGATAAGGATTATTTGATTATTATTATAACTGAACAACAAATATGAAAGAAAACCATTACATTGAATATACTGCCAATTAAAAGAAGTAAAAAATCAAGTAAGAAAAAACACATTAACTTTCATTAGTTTAATTTTTATTAAACTAATTGAATTAATTAATTATTGAATTTATTAATTTTTGTTTGAAGCAAAGGCACTTTTTAATTTGTTTCATATTATTCTTTTACTGATACAAATATAGGATATATAAATTTTAAGGGTAAAGCAGTGAGCATTCTGTTCCATAGCAAAAGAGATTATCTAAGGTAAAAATTTAGAAATGTGCATTTTTTAAACAACTGTTGTATTTTTAATAATTCCATATTTCTGAATGCTGAATTTATATGATTCTACTATAATATGATTTATAAAAAAAATATGTAAAATTGCACATTTTACAAAATTAGTAAAAAAATTATTTTTCTATTTAAAAGCAGATAAATAATTAAAAAAATAAGTTATGGGAGAAACTTTATTAATTAATAAATAAATAATCTTTAAACTCAAAAACTTAAAATTATCATTCATTTTACCATATTTATATTACAATTAGGATAAATTTTTTATTAAAAATATTTAAAACAATTTGCTCAATAAATACAAATGTTCCAATAAAATTTATTAAATCTAAAATTACTTTTGAGAAAAATTACAAAATTTTATCAGCAAAATGATTAAAATTATGTATTTTGTTATTCAGATTGTATAAAAGAATTGATTGAATTACTTTATTTTATCAGAGATCTTATAAAACTATATAATGAGAAAAATATTTCATTTTCTATAAAAATTATATTATTCTCAGCATAAAAAATTAATTTTGAAATTCATATTTGTATTAATTAAAACTAAATACAATGGTAAATAATTAAGAATATGAAAAAAATTTTTTTGATGATAAAATGAATAAAGATAAAAAATTTAAAGTTTTTTATCTAAAGTGTACAATAATTTCTTACAATTACCAATTATAATATATATACTTTACAATCAATAATCTGGAAAACTTGGAACTAATAACATGGATATTAGAAAATTATTCTAAGATAGTAAACTAAAAATTCTAAAGCATTGTATTACTTAATAAGAAATAACTAATGTAAATTTAATGGGTTTGTTTTTTACTCAGTTGACTATTGGCATGATCAATAAAATAACTATTTTATAGGCATAAATATATTTTATTTGAAATGTTCTTTATATTTTAATTATTTTGTAGAATTTCGGATCTCATTTTCATCTTATTTTAAAATTTTAAATTAATATTTCAATCATAATTTTGTAAATCAAAATTAAACATTAATTATATTGAAATTATTTGATGTAATTTTTTGTTTCATGTATTCTGATATTTTATGTGAGAATGAAGATATATTCAAATATTAAATTCAATTTATGTTTTATATAATGGTGATTAATGATTGCAAATCATATAATTATAATAACAAGACTAGAATATTTAAATTTATACCTCAAATAAAATATTTTTACATGAGTTTGAAAACATTATTAAAATATTTTAAGTATAAGAAGAATCTCCTCATTTTACTTGATTTGTGTTCAATAAACAGTAATATGATTTGCTGTTTGCAATTTCAACAGCATGGCCAACATCCTGCAAAGCAATATTAAATTAAAATGAACAGTCTATTGATTGATAAAAAGAAAAATAATTTATTTCTTCAATTTTACAAAAATATACAATTTATAGATCTATAGATATTATATTCAATATAAAAATTACAGCATATCATCATAAAAATATGTTACTAAATATATTTAAAAAAGTATTATCACAGTAATTATTAATTATTATTATTATTATTATTAATCAAGTTATGTGA
>AYEL01066294.1:0-40755 GCA_000484575.1 Olivierus martensii
CCTTTTTTCCTTGTTCAGGCGGATATTAACCCGTTTGTTTATTTAAAATATGACACAAAAGGGGAATTAAAGGAAGCTGACTTCATTTCGTTGATTTCAACAAATGATAAAGATTATGCAAAGTTTGATAAAATTACAAAGTTTAAATGATATAATTATTTGATAAAATAATAATATAAATTGGTTAATATAATTGGTTATATAGTTACTATAATAATATAATCGAATAACATAATTAATGTAATTAACATAAAAATATAAATGATACAAATATTAAGTAAAGCAAAAATACATGATAATTATAAAAGGAATAATAAAACATAAGCGATATTTCGCAGATCTCACAAATACATGAGCAGTACATATGAAAGTTTGCTGCGGTCACAATTCATATTTATGATCGGTCATCAACATTATTTTACAGTAATAAAAATAGCAATTATTCCATTTTAATTTTAAACCTGACTGCTGCCTTTTTGAACTATATATAGTTCCTTGAAGTTAGAAGGTTTTTCTTTCATCAATATTTATGCCAAAACAAGTTTAGCCACTATTGCTGAAATTATGGATCAATTTATACAGAATGATCCAAATTTTGATAAAAATTCAAAGGAAAAATGAAGTGTCAGGGATACGATGTCTCACTATCGACAATTGCTTGTCAAACGAAAGAGGAAAAGACAAATGACTTTAGATGACTTCTTAGCAAAAAACAAAAAGTGTCAAATGAGGAAGAACCTTCTTTGTCCAAACATAAATTATTTACTCGACTACTTTTGATTTTCCTGAATAATTTATGAATACAAATCGATATTAGCAATAAAAAATGTCTATACACAATAATAATAATACATGTTACAAAATAAATTAAAAAAATGGTACGTATATTTTTTTATTCACTGTCCTGTTTCACCTATCCTATTATTTACATGCTAAGACGATCTCGTTTAATGCTGCTTCATTTAATGCTTCGTTTCTTTGGAATGTATCTTCCATGTTAAACGGGGTCTTACTGTATATATTTTTTTAAAGTATTTTAGTTATGTTATATGCTAAAGCTATTCTTTAACATATTGGTTGCCATGATACCGTAAGAAGTATAATTACTAGTAAAATGAAAATTATTTATGATTTATGTAGATTAGTAGTACAGTATCATTCATATATTTGCTATTGATCCACAGAATATTTATTTTACTTTTGAAAATGTATTGACAAAGCACTATTGAACAATTTTAACACTTTTTCAATGGACTGACACATATTATATGTGAAATTATTAATTTTATATGTCCAAATGCAGAGCAGTTGATCAACTATTAAATTTAATAATTTATGAGTAATCAAAATTTTCTCTTCTTTATCTTTCTATTATATATAATATAGTCATTCAAACTTATCATTCGTAGCATGTAGCCATTTTGGGTTCCTCTAATTTTTAGATAATTGTTTATCTATTTATTCCTAATATATAAAAACAAAATTTAATATACAGGATGGTTATAAATTAACTGACTATACCCATAGTTCCCTGGACTGGATTCTAATCAACATATGACAACAAAATCTAATATATATTATAGTTAAAATAATACAGCATTATTTGCAGTAAAGAATTAAACTTATTCTTTTATTAACTTGAATACGAATGTTTTTGGTGCATAGGTTCAAGTTAATAAAAGAATAAGTTTAATTCTTTACTGCAAATAATGCTGTATTATTTTAACTATAGTTAATAGAAGTGAAAGCAGTTAAAGTATGGATAGTAATACTAATATATATGTTAATCAGACCATTAGGTCACAATTTCCAATGCAAAATAAAATAGGATGCTTTAGGACAGTGTTTCCCAACATGGGGCACACACCCCACAAGGGGCAATTTGATTTTTAAGGGGGGCAATTCCAGAATGAGTTATTAACAATGAATTTTTTTCATTTCTTATGGTTTTAGGGACATATATACAGTATATAAATATGTGGCACATATATACATGTGGATACATATTTAAAATTAAAATAAGAATGTACATGGTGGTTGTGAAACTTTATTTGCTGTTTTTTTTTATATATTAATTCATATTATTATTATTTTTTTAACAATTTCTTAGTGATTTCTTCCTCAGTACTTCAACTGTTCTTACGTTCTTTCATTTGTCTATTTTCAAAAAAATATGTGCCATGTTTTTTGGAAGCATGTTTAGATCAAGTTAATAGCCTTTTAGGCTTCCTCCACGTGAATGAGAGTTTACTTTTTGAATAATAATAATAATTATATGTCACGGGGACATCAGGATTTTAGAGATGCTTAGATGGGGCATGGATAAAAAAAAGGTTGGGAACCACTGCTTTAGGATGAAGAATACATTCAGCATTACAATAATAAGACTTTATTATTCAAACAGCAGTTACAGACCTTCAATGTATGCTCCATCTAAATCATGCTGGATAAATAATATTACATGATCAATGGTTACATGAAGCATTTTTGGTGAACTATCAGTGACATGCTGATTTATGCTTGCCTTCAGTCAGCCATATACCATACTACTCCCCAACCTTTCAAACATCCTCACAGCCATAAATCATGGGGATTCAATCTGGAGAATGTGGAGAACAAAAAAATTCCAGATATTATGCATTCATTGACAAAGTTGGCATGAAGCAGTTCTTTTATTGATTAACCAATATGCAGATTTGCTCCATCTTGCATGAAGATACCAGATTTTGATGAAGAAGCACCCTCTTTCTTGCAAAGCAGGTATTGCATGCTGAGCAAGAAGATCACTGTAACATGCACTCATAACAATATGTCTTATTGGTTCTCAAGGTGTTTATCTCCTCAAAAGAAAACGGACCAAGAATGAAATTAGTGGTGAATCCATGCCATACAATCACATTCACCAAATGCAATGATTGCTCCTGCAATAACATGTGGACATGATGTACCATATATGTGCCAATTTTGCATATTCACTGCACATCATAGTGAAAAATGTGCTTCATCTGTCCATAGAATATTCCCAGGCCACATGTCATCAACATCCATTATCCCCAAAAACCAACTAGCAAACTTATGCATGCCTGCAATTTTGAGTTTTAATTGTTGCAGCATATGGATCTTGTATGTGTACAAGTATAAATGAACCACAGCACTTTTCAAACAATGGACCAGGGAATAGACAAATCACATGCCACTGCATGGGCACTGGATGAAGAATTTTGAGCATGTGCTATACTCAGTGGTGTAGCTGATGGTCAGCAGACCCTGCGACACAGGGGGCCCCGAGCTTTGTGGGGCCCAACTCACCCTGAAGAAAATACCTCTAAAAAACAATCAATCAATCCCCAATAACCTCAATTTTAATACGGAACAGTTAAACCTATTTAACGCAGGGTGTCGGTGTTCGTTAGCTGGAACTCTAAAACTTAAGTTAGTGCTAATTTACAATTTATGTATTGTTTTCACATACATTTTTTTATGTTTCCAGATGCAGCAATTATTTGATTAAAAACAGACTCTTCTATCTCACTCAAAAACAATTTGGCTGTCGTTAATGCCCGCCATTGAGAGAATTCTTAAGCTTTGGATTCCATTAAAACATACCTTAAATCAGAGTCAATACAGCACTACCAGCAAGTATTAAACCGTTTTATTACTGCAAAACGTTTTCAGACCCGTTGAGATGGACGGGATCATACCTGTAACATCTCCTGAGTCCGGCCCCGACCCCCTCTCTGTCGACCTTTGTCTAAGAACAGTTCCACAACTACAGCGGTAATAAACTTCGTTCCGCTCAGCCCAACTTAGCAAATAATTAAAAATTTGAAAGAAAGTCTCCATTTTCCTTATACTGAACTGTTTTTATTTAGCAAAAACTATGAGCAAAAGTACAAAAAACATTAACAAAATTAGTTAATATAAAATACAACCTGTTATTCCCGTCTCTAAAAAACCAAACTTCACTTCTAGTTTCATTTCAACAGTCAATGGCCACACCAGCACTTCCACAACCTTCATCCAACCGACGAGCACAATAATTCGTAATGAGACGGGAATACTCACACCCCCTGGTGTATCCATATTTAAACCTCTGAACCATTTACATAAAAATACAAATCTTACAGATATTTCCAAATAATAATTATTAAGTTGCTTTTTATACAGTATGATTAAATCAGTATTAATAATAATAAATCCAATTACAATTCGTTCAGTTAAATTTATACGCATATCATCCATTGGCGTCAAGGCCAATTTACAATTAGTCAAGATGGCCGCCTCCATCCCGTCACCGCCTACAAAACAGACCCGTGGCAAGTACATCTTTCTTCTCATCGGTGACAAACTTCCCATCTCTTCACACCATCACCGGTCCCTCATCAGTACAACATTCCTTTAAGATATCAGTCTAATATAACTTTAAAATAGAACACATTTAAAAGTTTCTGTTACAAAGTATTCTTCTACAATCGAACATAAACTAGTTAACATTCTATTACTATTCAAAAATATTCATACAACATTAAGAAAAATCACGAAATAATTTAACAAAGTATTAAAAATACATAAATATAGATATTATAATAACACAAACATTAAAAATATAAATAGATAAAGAGTGTATATACTGCCCAATAAATAAGAGCAGAGAGTTGGGACCCTCTTCATTGACAGGATATTCATTAAGGATATTCATATTCATTAACACATTGGCACAGGATAGCCAAGGGTATAAATAACACAGTCATCAACCCATTTGCCAGGGCTATGCGGTCAAGCTTTTAAGTTCATATCCTTAATGAATATCCTGTCAATGAAGAAGGTCCCAACTCTCTGCTCTTATTTATTGGTAGGTGTGGAAAGTTAAAAAAGTCCAATGCCCTTACGCACCAAGGCTCTTTGGCTATGTGAAAGCCCATAAGGACCCTATATCTATTAGACCTATGGTTGATAAGAAGTCCTCACCCCTTTATGAACTTGAAAAAACGATTGCGAAGTGGGCCATGCCATACCTAATTGACTACAAATATACGGTTAACTCGACACTCCAATTTCTTGATAGGTTCTTAGAGCTCGGACCATTTCCGAATGAATCTTATACGATAATGGACTAGAGCATTTAAAGGAAGTATCGATTAGATTTATTTCATTAAAAAGATTATTTTTTAAACATCTCATTTTATTTTGTATTATTCGATATTAATTAGTTGACCCAAAATATAATTTAATATTATGTTATATACTTTTTATCGAGGCACAGCAATGATCCTAAGCCAAATATAGTAATTGTTTGCTATCTTTTTTTATAGGAATTAATTCCGGCTAAAATTAATCAATTAGATATACTAATTAGTTTAACTTTCGTTCTAAGTTAACACTGTACTATAATCCAGTTTTATTGCCAGCTCCACTTAAATTTTTGAAAACTTTGATCGGTATTACATTATTCAAATAACCTACTGATTTTATCGCCCACGGTTTCGAACCGACGCGATATCGGTTTGAAAATCTCTTATCAGACAAAACGAATTTTCAGAACGATATTATGAACAGAATAAACAAAAATGGCCGCCACGTCTTGCTAAAACTCTAATTTTGATGTTGGCTGCAGAAGAACTCGAAACACGAGAAAAGAGAAAGAAATATGTTAAAAAATGGATTGAGAACATTCGAATCTCATGTCAAGATAAAAGCAGATGATGTATCACCACATGCTTTCTTGTAAATTGTGATATTCGAGCTTAATGTTGTTTGATGACTGTATGCGACGAATCGTTTAAAATTCAGTGACCGAAATAAATTCACATCGCTTCATTGTCGTATAACGATCGTAAGTAATATCACATTACATAATTCTCACTCGATTCTTGTAGCATCCAATTCGCATACGTTGAAATCGTATAGAAATCGCATTGTGTAATACCGGCCTTTCACGTTTAGCATTTTTCACTAGAAATTTATTTTCTTTTCAAAATTTTTTTAACAAAAATTGATAGTTTTATAGCAGAAGTTATGATCTAGAATGTAGTTGCTTTTTTTTATATTTACTTAAACAATTTTGAAAAAATCTTCACTCATCCAGTTTCAAAAATTTTTTTTTTACAATTTCAAATACAAAGATAAGAAATACAGATAGAAGGATTATTTTTTTCTCATCGGACAATCAAATTTATTATTATTATTGTATCATATAATAGTAAAATTATATTGTATCATATTTGGAAATTTTTTCAACTAATGAAGCATTCATAGCTTGCTATTAGTTTGTGTCAAAATTACATTGTTTGATTCATTATAATAATGTTTCTCTTGTTTCAAAATTATCAATTGAAAAATTTATCTGGTAATATAAAAACTTGTATTCAAAATTAGTATTTGTTTTATGTATAAAAATTTTTGAAAATATTGCTACCAGAAAAAATTCCCTGTTCTCTGTGCTTTCTTTTAATACAGGGAACATATGTTTTTGGCGTTGAGTGGTCTAAAGGGAATACTTAAAATGGTTTATGGTTGTAAAATATTGAGTATCAATAAACTATATAAATAATTTTTATTCACTTTCATTAACGACATGCTTTTCTTTTTCTGAAATATATGGTACAGTTCCTGGTTTACTGTGAATTCTTTTATTTGCCTCCCTAAAAAACATAAAATAATATATATAAGTAAAACAAAAACTGCAAAAAAAATTTTATTACACTCAATTTAATGTAAAATATAATACTGATTAAAATAAATGTTTCACCCATTATGTCTTGATTCAATTATTTAAGCTAAAATAAAATGACATTTACACAGATAATTGTTTATAACAATTTTCAAAAAAGTAATTATTTTAGCATAATAATATTAATCATTGTATTAAAACTTAAATTTGCATATGTATATTATTATATATCATAATAATAATAAACAGTTACACCTTTGTTATACATGATTTCATTTTAAACATTTTTCGTTAAACACAATTAAATTTTAAAAAATAAGAACAGATCTCAATCATTCAACAAATACAAGCTTCCATATAATCATTAACAAATTTAAAACTTAGCATAAATCATCAACAACAAGATTTTTTTTAATTCAGATCTTAGATATAGAAATGTAACTATCACCAGCCATTTCAAACATTGCAGATACAAAATATTACAAAATATAAGAACAGTTGAACAAAGAATCATTATTAAAAACATTAAAATGTATGTTTTAGATAACGATTTTAAAACAATTTAAAATTATTAAAAAATCTTAATTTTAATTTTTGTTTGATTATTCTTACATTCTTATAGAATGTAAGAATAATCAAACAAAATACAAAATAATACATATCTGCAATGTTTGAAATGGCTGACAATAGCTAAATTTTTATCTGAAAATGTTTCTATATCTAAAATCTGAATAAAATAATCTTGTTACTGCTGATAAATCCAAAACTTAACACATTTTATGGTCTGAATTACTGTGCACATGCATCTATGATTAACTTTGGTAAAATATGCACATCATTGTTCATATATGACTGCTGTTCTATTTACAGAATGTAAATTTAACAATATTCAGAAATTAGCAAAATTAAAACTATGTTTTAATAAATTAAATAAATGATCATATACGTGAAAATAAATAGCATTTTAAGATTTTAATTGTTATACAGAGAGTTATCTAAAAATTGACATGACATGATCAAAGTAATGGAGATGTGAAGTGTTATTCCCAGGATCTCACAATAAGCATGCAATAGTATAAGTATTCAATTTCTCTGCAGCTGTGGAATAAGAGTAACATAAATAGTATTTTGTCATCTTAGATTTTTAATGTAACTTAAATCAACTCTATTAGGCAAATGTGAAAACAAGGACTGACCAAAATACTGCCAGCAACAAAAAAACAAAGAAAATCTACAATTCTCGAGGAAAAATTACATTAAATTGCATTTTAATTCAAAAATAATACACCAGAAAAAATTTGGCTAGTTTAGATTATTTGATTAATATTCTACTAATTAGATTGTGCTATATGTTATCTGACTTGAGCCAAATCTGTGGCTGCTTGAATTTGCTATGAAGTGTCTAATTATGTAATCAGTCTGATCAGGAGCACTAGTATTACCTAGTCTGATAAATGATATAAATTAATTAGTATATAAGCTTTCATTTCAGGAATCTGCCAGTTGCTTTGGTAGTTTAACTGGTTAAGTTGTTGAAATGATAACTTTAAGTAGCCTATTTACTCTGGGATAAGGCAAATTTTATTTTGAGAATTTGATTAAAATTAAAGTTCAATTACTTAGTAACAGATAATGCATTCTTAGCCTAAATTTAAATAATTATATAATCCAAAAGATACTGACATTATAGCATAAATTAATAAATTATTATTAAAATTCAGTTTAATTACAAAATAGATAATCCCTGACTTAAATAGATCTGTACTTACATAAGGTTAATTTTAGTTAATGAGCCAGGCTTGAATTTGGCTCCTGTAAAAACTGAAGGTATGGGATTTGATATTGATATCAAATTTTTCAAGACAGTAAGCATTTTATGTGCTTAACATTAAAATTGTAAAGTATAAGTCTTTGTAACCCCTTAGTACTGTATAACATATGCTGTGATTTATGTAAAGTTTTGCAGAACCATCCATCTACATAAATCAAAACTACCTATAGTACAGCAGTGGTAATTTGGCTAATTAGATTATTTTATTATTATGGTCTAACTTAAATCTCTACTTGCTAATCTGGTCTTTTAGTTAATATTGTTATTTTTCACCTATATGAGAGAGGAGAAATAAGTCAAATAATCACGGTTATCATGATTATTTGGCCTATTAATATATAAAATAAATTTACTTACTTTCGTTTACGAGACTCCAACATAATTCGTTTTTCTTTAGAAGCATTATAAACATGTTTTGGTATATGACGATGTCGAGAAATACGTTTAATTTGTGCATGATGACCAAATTTTTCTTTTAATTTATTATTATAATTTATAGCAGCTTTTTCCCTATATGATAACTGCAAATTTTAAAAATATATTTAAATATTTTTTTATGATTAATAAAATATATACTATTTTCATTTTATATTAAAACTTACAACACCAAGTTGTTCAGCAGCATTTGATTTCCATATTCTGATGTTCATTTCATCCGATCCACTTAAAACATATTTGTTATCCATTGACCATA
Source organism: Olivierus martensii (assembly GCA_000484575.1). Taxonomy (NCBI): domain Eukaryota; kingdom Metazoa; phylum Arthropoda; class Arachnida; order Scorpiones; family Buthidae; genus Olivierus; species Olivierus martensii. The sequence goes on from AYEL01066294.1 coordinate 9,196, forward strand.
AAACACAACTTAATCTTTGCATACGCTTGGTATGATATATTTCTCTAAAAATTATGAACATAATAAAAAAATAATTATAAAATTTAAATTCAATATATTTTCATTACCTTTTTCAATTTAAAAATCAATAATTAAATAATATTTATGATTTTTCAAAATTGATTTTTTTATTGCATTATCACAAATATTTTAAAAGTAATGTTTTCTTCTCAACTATCAATAAAGATTATCAGTTAATAGGAAGAATTAAACAATATTTCCATCTTTTCTATAATTGATCATGTTAAATGCTAAGACATCATGATATTGCTTTTATAGAGATAAACTTAGTATGCAAACTATAAATTATATGTAAAAATTTTTATTTAATATATTCCTTATATTTTGACGGAATTATTTTGCAGAATTAGTATTTATATTGAAAAACATTGTATATATCAGCTTTATTAAGTTATATAAGTTTGAGTTAGTGGTCAACGAGAACAGAGAATGATTTTTGAATATATTGATAGAATAATATTTCATGATTTTTTAAAAATTTATTCACTATCAATTTAATCTCATTCACAAAGAAATCAATAAAATAGTGTTTTATAAATAGAGTAGAGTCTTGACTATATGAGGTAATATGGGAATGTACCTCTTGAACTGAGGAAGTTATGGATAATCAAAAACCTGGATAATATGGAAGGCTTGATAAAATTGGATTTGAATACATTAATATGATATATACTATTTTAAGGTTAGACCTATTTATTGAATATTACTTAAATTATACAATAATATAATTTTATTTTATAATTTAAGTGAATTGTCATTCACCTCAGATTAATTTTTTTTATAATAAAATTGTTGTAAATTAAAAACTGTTTTATTGTAAAATTTAAATCTTTTATTTTAACTTTTCAGTTTATTCAAAACTTTTATGACAAAAAATCAAAAAATATCAACATTAGATGAATGATGATTTCACTTTGAATAATTCAGAACTTTGATTAAATGAGAATCAGTTAATCAAGACACTACTATATTTCTAATAAATAAATGTAATTTGGCATGTTTCTACAATGCTTGTTTTATTTATTTGATCATTTTAAATAATTCAATTTTAAATCAAATATTTTTGTTTAAAGATATCCCATGAATAAAGATAACTAACTTTTATCAATTTTGTTTTTCATTTATTAAAACCAGTAATTAAGATCAGTACTATCTTTCATAAGATTTTTAACTATTCATTTATTTTTATATTCACCTGAAAATATTATTTAGTGTTTAAGAGTAATAGCTTATTACTTTTAGGGTCATTCTGAACTAAAAGGAAAATATTTTGTTATATATAAGTAAACATTATTATCTAAAATTTGATGTTTTAAATGTACTTTGTATTCTTTACAAACCTTATTATAATAATTATTTAAGTTATTGCTAAAGTTCATAATAAATTAAAAATGGTCATATTAATTTATTATTATTTTCCTATTTTGAACAATTAAATTTTGAATCCAAATTTTTATGATGCACATTACAATATATAAAAATTAAATAGCATATAAATAAAATGAATTTAAATTCTAATTTTTATGAATTTATTACTCTAAATCAAACAAGTACTGCTTAATTTTAAAACACTTCATATCTAAAAATTGAGTATTATTTGAAAAACTGTTTTAAGTTTTAGTTTTTAAAGATAATATAGGATGGATGCTATAATTCAAATTAATAGTTAAGAAAATTTTGTTTATAATATATATAAAGATCGGAATTTTTATTATAATTTTTAAATATAAATTAAAATTATAAAAATTTTTTGTTTATAATATATATAATATTAATTATGAAGTATATGAATTTTCTGATTGAAAATATAAATTAATATGGTTTAGTAACTGAATTTGATCCTTTGTTTGAATTATTATCCTTTAAAGTTTTGAATGGATAGTGGGAAAAATTTTTTGTCAATAATGATCATATGATTTTAAGCTATATCTTCCCCCTATATGATATACTTTTTGGATATAATAATTATATTTTTTAATGTTGATTGAAAAAATAAAACAGTATCAAACTGTTGTTTGAATTATTGCAGTCATACTGCTATACATTATTATATTTTCATGTAATAATAAATTCATAAGTTTGTCATTGTATAAGTTTGTGTTTATTTAATTACAGAATGAATTTATATTTCTGTAAACTTTCTATTTTTGAAATTCTTCTCTTTTCTACTTCTTAATTAAAATATATAAACTGGATCTTTTAAATCTGCTGATCAAAATTTTGATCAGTTTTGGGAATAAAGCTATTTTTATTATTTACTGCCATATAAATTCATAAAATAAATATTAGATTCATAGTATAATTCTCAAAAATAAGCTTTACTTATTAACGCCTTATTTCTTAATTATTTGTGGATAATTGAGAAGCTTATCAATATGCTGGTTTTCCTGTTGTAATAATAATTTGTGGACATCATTTAGACAGATCCTGTATAATAATTATAAATATTAATATCAATGATATATTGATTATCACAATAAAATTATATGTATATTATCAATACAGTAGGTGCTGTTTAATGTTCTTTGCTGCTTATGCAATATTTTATAAATTAAGTTAATTTTTATTTTATGTAGGATTTCCAGCAATCATGAAGTATAGAAAAACTGAAAGATCAGTAATTGTATGTATTTTAGAATAATAATAAATCAGAAGAATATCATTGTTGGCCATTCAGAAAATAATGAAATTCAATTGATTCTAGATAACTAAAACACTTTTTAGAAATGGCCAAAAATTTAAAGCCTTATTCTTAGACTAATTGATAGATAAACATTTAGAATGGATTATAGTAGCTCTCCAATTTATGTAGTTTGTGTTATGTGAATGTATCTTTTCATTTTCATTGTATTTCTATAAAATGCAATAAAAGCTCATTAAGTTTATTTTTTGCAAAATATTATTTACAGCATTAAATTTTCATATCTATGCTCATTAATTTTATCAGTTTATTGGAACAACTATATAAAATGAAAGAGTATAGGTATGAAAAATTATCTATATGCATATTCATGTATATTGAGCTTGAAAATCACTTAAGTCTATGTATAGTAACTGCATAATTAAAGGACCTATTGCATAGAGGTCATAAGTCTACATTTCAGATAAGAAATATATATACTAAGGGACAATTTTTAAACAATTTAAGAAATATATAAATGATGAAATATTTTTCTAATGCAATTATTTTTCCAAAATGCTGTACCTTTACTGATCTTATTTGTTTTCTTATATTGTGTTAACTTTTTATATCTTTGTATAATTTAATCTTCATTACTTGATATTACAATAACCATTGAATCACAAGATATAGCAATATATATATATATTTCTGATGTAAAGCTTTGATAATGTTTATTACAAATTTACACAAAAGCTATGTCCAAATCAATTTTTTTAAACTGATAATTAATTGATTATTAAATATTTTTTCAATTATTGAACATTAATATTCAGTAATAATAAATTTCATGTAACAAACTTAAAATGTATTATTAAAGTTTGTTATAAATAAGATTTTAATGATTCTAATGCATAAAGTATAAATGTTAAAGTAATTTTTATATCTTATAACTGTATAATAATATAAATTTTACTTATAGGTTCAACAGAAAAATAAATTTTTTATTTTTCTGTTTATTGTCATTAAACAGTTCAGATAAAATCTCAATAACATATAAGATTCTAAATAATTATATATTTTGGATTAGTAATATAAAGAAAATGTTTAGATTTGAATAGAAAATAGTATTAGCCAGAAGAAAGCTGAGACACGATTTTATAGTTTAAAACATTGATCACTAATGAAAATAGAAAGATTAGATGCAATTAACAAAGATATATATATATACTTATAATATTTCTTTTTATTTTAGATACTATTACTTATTTGAATTTTATTTAAATTCTGTTAAAGATTTTGGAATGTATCACTCCAGATAAAACAGCATAATAGGTGCATTGACATTAAGCAGCAACTGTTGTATTTATTTGTTGACTGCAGGTTACTATATGGATAATGATTCTAGAAAAAAGATTATTTTTTATTTTTGTAACTAATTGAAATCTTGGAAAATACACAATTAAAATGTCCAAAAAATTATTAATTATAATAATACACTATCAATATTTTACATATTTACAATTTATTGAAGGATGTTTATCCTACTAGTCTAATAATTATTTTATATTGAATAAATAAATAGTAATTCATTAATAATAATTTATAAAATTTTAACTTTAAAATAATAAATTTTGTGTGACATGATTACAAAAACTTTTTTCCCCCATTCCAGACTTTGCAAAATTTTTCGTAATTGCAAACTGCATCTCCTATTATATCTATATAATAAATTATATAAATTACCATATATTATATATACAGTGGTCCCTGGATATAATGCAGGTTTGTAGGGTGGTGATCCGACCCATGTTATAAGACAACCAGACTATAACCGACGGTTTCTCTTATTTTTAATTTAGTGATTATAAATTAGAGAATAAGAGAAAGCTGTCCAATTTATCCAAAAAGGTTTGTAATCTTCTTTTTTCTAAAATCCATCCTCGTATTGTGATGGATGGACGTCGATTATGCGATGTATTATATTTTTTCAGAATCTCTTTCAAACGAATGGGGAACAGGAAAGACCTGTGGTATATCTGAGTATACAGTATAAACAAGAGTGTTATATCTGGGGAGCATTGTAATTGGAACAAGAATTATTTTTATTATATTTTTTATTATTTATAGTTTATAAATTGATCCAACTTGAAAAATTGTTCCTATCTGATATGCATACGCTAATCCATTATTTCAAATATATATGCAGGTAGTCCTCGACTTATGATGGGGTTCTGTTCCAATGTCTCCATTGTAAGTCAATTCTGACATAAGTTGAGAACTTTTTTAATTCTTGATTTGTTTTAATATTTTCATTAATTAGTTTTCTATTTACTTAAAATAGTTAAATAAAGTTTTCCTCTCCTCCTTATTTACGCTTGAATTTTCATCAGTATCATTATTTCTCTTACTGGATATGATAGAGATGATGATGAGACTGGATATGCCTATTTATCAGAACATATGATGGCAAAAAAACCAAATTTATTTCTTACCATTTTTATAAAATTATTATACGTTTTATATTTGTATCCTAATTTTCAAAATGAAAGTATAGTAATTGTCAAAAATATAAGTAACAAGTATAAGTAATTTTCAAAATGAAATGTTAGTATATGCAATGTGATATATATATATGTAATGCAAGCAGCAAAATTGAAGCAAGCATTGATATGTAATGCAAGCAGCAAACTTTAACAAAATTTAATTTTTATAGTTCATACTATAAAAAATTTAATTTTTACAACATAATTAACTTTACCAAACTTTACTTTTTTGCTTTAGTTTATTGGTAAGTTAGAAGAGTATAAGCAGTAAGTTGGACAATATGTAATTAACTTTATTTCAACATATAATCATAACAATATAAACTCAGTATTCTAAAATATAGAGAAAAATTTGCAAAAAATATTCAATTAAATAAATTTTCATAAAAGCCATTTAAGATAAGAAATTTCAGCCAGAAAACATTTGGAACATTTGGTATTAACTTTTTACATATTTATTAGAATTATTTTGAAATATTTTGCAGACATCAACAGATTAAACAAGATATACTTGAATTAAAAATTTTATAACATCATGCATTCGATATATTGTATTAGAATGAATGTCAATAATTCTAATTATAACTAATCCTAATGGCTAGCAACTCTGCAATGTATATTTTTTTTAAAAAGAAAATTATAACTTGCCCTATAAGCGTATTTTGGCATTATTATTATAGTAAATAAGATGTCACTGATATAACTTTATATTAATCCTGTTTCCATTCGTTTTTCCCCCTTCCCTTTTTTATAAATGCATTCTTCTTTCTTGATGGCAGCCCTCAATTTTTATTTTTTCTCGTAAAATGCAATCACTTTTATTTTCTCCTATAAAATATATGCAAATTTAATATACAATATATATATATATACAGTGGATTCCGCTTAATTGGGACACCGGTTAATTGGGACAGCCGCGTAATTGGGACATTCAAAGAACGGAAACCAAACTAATAAACTAATATATAATTTAAACGTCGGAAACCAAACTAATAAACTAATACATAATTTAAACGCTTAATTGGGAGAAACCAAATTAATAAACTAATACATAATTTAAATGCTTAATTGGGACCAGTAGCAGAAAAGCTCAAAGAACAGAAACCAAACTAATACATAATTTAAATGCTTAATTGGGACAGTAGCAGAAAAGGAATTTCAATTTTTGATATATGCTTAATTGAGACAGTAGCAGAAAAGGAATTTTCAATTTTTGATATATTAGAGTTTTTTCGAAAGTATGGCAACACTAAGTACACTAATACTTGTTATGTCTTAAAAAATTTCTTAAAAAATTCCTTATATAAAAATTATTACAACAATTTATTGTACCAGTAATTTTTCAGGTTAAACCATTCTACAAGACAATACAGACTAACACAACTATATGCAAAAATTTTTTAGAAAACATTCTTATATAGCTGCAGGATATAACATTCTATCTTTCTGTATGTGATTAATAAATAAATATTTGATAGAATTTACAGTAAGACTCCGTTTAATGTGGGGGGATACATACCAAAAACCAAGTGCTAAATGAAACAGCGTTAAACGAGGTCATCTTAACACGTAAATAATGGGGATAGCTAAAAGAGGATAGTGAATAAAAAAATATACACACCATTATTTTATTTTGTATCATGTATTATTACTATTGTATTGCATTAATTATAGTCATTCATTATTGCTAATATCGATTTGTATTCAGAAATCATCCATGAAAATCAAAAATATTCAAGTAAATAACTTATGTTTGCGATGAGAAAAGTTCTTCCTCATTTGACACTTTTTGTTTTTTCATTAAGAAGTCATCTAACGTTGTTTGCCTTTTCCTCTTTAGTTCAGCAAGCAGTTGTTGATAGCATGACATTGCGTCCATGACACTTCAGCTTGCCTTTGAACTTCTATCAAAATTTGGATCATTTTGTATATACTGCACTCACTGATATCAAATGCACTGTGAGACATAGGAGTATCAAAGCAATAAATTCATGTGATTTCAGATTTTCAGATTTTATAATAATTTGAAAAACCACACCAAAGTGAATCAATAAAAAAAAATTGTGTCATATCGAAACAGCTTTAAGTAGGGTCTTATTGTACTATTAAATATTTTTACACTTCAAAATCTTATTTTACAGAAAATGATATGTATATTAAACAATTTATTATCAATGTATTTAATAATGTGTTGTTGTTGTTCACATATATATATAATGAATGTGTCAGATGTTTTTATTATTGCATTTAAGGAAATATCTGAAAATATTTTTTGTTTTTGTTTGCTTAATTTTATTCCAAAAGAAATTTAATTGAAAAATATCATATGCAATATAAAATTAAAATTTATGAAAATAATTAACGAATTTTATAACAATAAACTTTTAGCTGCATATGTTTTTGAAAGCAACATAACATACATACATACGCACATACATACATACATACATACATACATACATACATACATACATACACATACATACATCCATACATACAACATACATACATACATACATACATACATACATACATACATACATACATACATACATACATACATACATAGGATGGTCATAAAATCCTTCATCAATTATTAATCAATCAAATTATTAAAATTTAAAAACTAAAAGTATTCTTCTAATGGAAATATTTAGTAAAAATTATATAAAAGTTCAAGTCTTAAAATATTAACACTTTCATATAATTCTTCAGGTAATAACTTTCATTTTTATATGAAGGATTTTCATTTTTTGATGAAGGACTGTGTACCCTGTATATTCATTGTATGTAAAACAAATTGCCACAACATAATTATGTTTTTATGTATGTAACATGTGATTGTATTATTTCAAATTCATTATACATACTTAAATGATTAGTGTGATATATTTTATTGTATAACATTGATGTGCCTGAATTCTACATTATGAGAATAATTTTGATAGTAATAATAACAATACTGTTTATTACATTAAAACATTAATGTTAATAATAAACAATGAAATTTTATTTACTGTAATTTTAGAGAAATGATTACTGAAAATTTTTTATAGCTTTCATAAAAAACATATCAATTTTTTCCAATTGAAAGTTATCCTAAATAATAATTAATATTGATAGGAATTAACAAAAACTACATTTTTTTCCTAAAAAATCGCAGACAAACATTTCTTTTTATTTTTATAAAAAAAATTAATTGCCAAGATTATTTGCACATATTTGGCTGTTCTTTGTTTTGTATTGTTAAAATAAAACAGAAAACTCAAGCAAATTAGATATTTTGGATAATAATAATGTAACCTGTTGTCAATATAGTTATTTAAAATTGAAAATAATTGAATATATGTAACTGAAAAGATTTAGTGGAAAGAAACTATCACATAGGTGGACTTGCTGGATATGGCACCGATACTGACAGTGCAGCTGATGAGGAAGGCTCTGATTCAGATGAAGAGTTACACCATATTATATATGAGAAACGACGTTCATTTGCTGAGAAAGAAAAGTGGATTGTTGCCACCTTAGAAAAAGAGGAAGCAGCAGAACGAGAGAAGCAAAAATTACATGAAGGTAAAAAAAAATTCTCAATTAAATATACTTAGGATATTCATAAATTCTTTATATACTTATGAAATATTCAAATAAATTATATTTTATATACAGTTTAAGGATTATTTTATATTATGCATATTAAGCATTTAAAAAGAACTATAAAAATAATTTATTAGAAAATGTTTTTGGTCTTAAATCTGAACCATCATCACCACCAACATTTCAGTTTCATCCACTGATAGATATATATATCTCTCCATCTTCTGTTTCCAGATGTATCTATTTTGTGCGATCTGTATCCAATGGGAACCAATTACTCTTCATATAACATCTTTCCATCATTCGTATTGCCTGCCAGGATATCGTTTCCCTTGCCTTGGTTGCCAATTTGTAATTTTCTTTGTGCATCAGTTATAGGTGTATCTCGCTATGTGGCCTGCCCAATACCACTTATTGCTTCTAATTGCTATCAGTATATCTTCTACTTTAGTTTATCTCTTATTCATGTGTTGATCTTGTAGTCCCTCCTAATGAATCCCTAGCATGCATCTTTCCATGCTTATTTAGGTTGTTACTAGTTTCTGTTCCATTTTTTTTTTATAAGAATCCAGGTTTCACATCCAATATGCCATTACTGGTATTATACACATGTTGAAAAGTTTCTGTTTGAAGTATATCTGTATCCTGTTATCCCTTAGAAAGTTAATATATCAACTACATGTATGCCATCCCAATTGCATCCTGTGTTGAATTTCTCTTGTCTCTTCTTCTCATTATGTGATTAATTGTCCTAAATACTTGTGTTCTTCTACCCTTTCAATTATCTGGCTTTCTATTGTCACTGATTCTTGGTTTACTTTGGAGTTGAACATTACGGTTCATTTGCAGTCCTATTTTCTGGCTTTCTATCTTCAGGTTACTTAGCATTTCCTTTAGTTCATTCAGTGTTTGAGCAAACAGTACTGTCATCTACAAATCTAGGTGGTTGAGATATTCTCTATTGATATTTATTCCTTTATGTTCCCATTTATTTATTCATCAGAATATTTCTTCTAGGTAGGCTGTAAACAGTTTTGGTGAGATGCTTTTTGACAAACTCCTCGTTGGCTTTTTATTTTTCTATCATCTTTGTGTAATTGTATTATGGCTGTTGCTTCCTTCTAGATGATCTGCAGTAGTTCTATGCACTGGTGGTCTATTCACTGATTACTTAGTGCTGTTAGTATTGCCAATGTAGATACTGAATCAAATCCTTCCTCATAGTCTATGAATGCCATACAGAGTAAGATGTGTTATTCTTTGCATTTTTCTTTTAGTTAAATCTGAATTATCAGCTAAATACAAGAATTATCCAGAAAGGAAAGAACATTTACACATATTAGTTAATTGTGAACAGCCATTTCAATTCAAATACAAAATAATTCTCTGTTGTGTTGGTTCAATGACTGCTGGGTTTTGTGATGGCATATTCATTGTTACTTTTTGCTGAGTAATTGAAATGAATGAAGAAATTGAAAATTCTGCTAAGTACAAAGTTTGAAGCATGATTTGGTTTCTAAATGCAAACCTACTTTGGCCTGTTCTCAAACGGTGGTGATATTCTCCATAATAATGTAATCCCACACTTCTGTAACAACTGCAGTCTGGAGGTTTTTGAGCACATAGCAAAGAGCTCTGACTTGGCCTATAATGACTTTTAATTATTCCTTAAAATGAAAGAGCTTTTTGAATGGCAATCATTTCAGAAATAACTAATATCCTAAAAAGGATTACATGCATTAGATTAATCTAATTATTTTCTTTTAAACAATTTTATTTGTAGTGAACAATTTGAGTTTGCTTAAGGGGGCTCAACAGAGATAAACCTTCTTACATTCTGAGGCATTGTTACAAGTAATATTAAAGAGAAAAAACAAACGGATGTAATATATACACGGTGCATCAGCTAAATCCGGACAAAATAGACAATGTAATTAAACAAAATTTTATTTAACAAAAAGAATAAAATTATCAAAATTTATATCATTTGAAATCCCTTTAGATTAAAGTTACTCGATGTAATTCTCTTCCGCCTCAATTACTGCCTTGATCCTCGTCCAGAAATGATGACAGGCCATGCGCAATGCCTGCTTGTCCAGATTCGAAAATGCTGCCTCAATAGCGGCCTGGAGAGATGCCACATTAGGATGTCTCAACCTATTAGAGACTCTTTTAACAACGCTCCATACGTAATAGTCCAAAGGATTCAAATCTAGAGGCCAGAATCCTTAAAGAAGCAAATTGCAGTGAGTTTGAAGAAGCAAATTGCTCTTTGTTTTAGCGGCATCAGACAGCATCTATTGTACTTTTATGATGTAGGACTTGTATCATAGGTCCTCTTCTGCAATTCGATGCATTGTGGCCTCACTCACACCCAATGTTTTTGCCAACAATTCGACGCATTGTGGTCTCACTCACACCCAATGTTTTTGCCAACTACGCATTGTGGTCTCACTCACACCCAATGTTTTTGCCAACTGCCTGAGTGCATCGTGGCCTCACTCACACCCAATGTTTTTGCCAACTGTCTGAGAGATTGCCCTGGGTCTCAAGATGAGCTCTTGAGCTCATCGGAACTTCCGTGTTCTTCATGATCTCCCCTGGAATGACTCTTCCTTGCCGGGTTGGCAGAACCTTCCGATCTGGAATGGTTCTTCCTTGCAGGGTTGGCAGAACCCTCTTGAGACTTCTCTGAAGCCGCATATCTACCAGCAACATCATAAACTGTCGATCTTGGATAGTTAAAGAACCAAATTATTTTAGCAGGTGAACGTCCAGCGTAAAGGCCTTCGATTATCGCTGCTCTCCGAGAATGTGAACGTCTAGCACGAAAGCCTTCGATTATCGCTGTTCTCTGATTATATTCTGCACTTCATCTTAACTGATCAGCAGTTTTGTACTTATCCTCAAACGCATTGTCTATCTGGCTTACTAAAACGTCAGCAGCATCGTAGCACTCACATCAAATATGGCGGGAAATTCAATTTGAAATTTGTCCGGATTTAGCTGACGCACCCTGTATATATATATTTAACTAAAGCATTTGATTTGGTGTTCATCAAATATTAATTGACAAATTAAAATTGTATGGTTTGTCATACATTTATTTGAATTGATTCAATTATTTTCATAACCATAGTCTCACAGTTTATATGAATGGAGCAATTTCTTTAAGTTTCCCTATTCTTTCAGGAGTTTTTCAGGGCTCTTGTTTTGGGCTATTGTTATTTTCCATATATTTAAATGATTTAATTATAGAAGTTATAGATTCATTTCCTGACAGTAAAATGTATTGTATGCTGATGAAATCAAAATTTTTAATTCTGTTTACATGATCCATTAGCACTGGTCATATTTACTTAATAATTCTATTAGACTTAAAAAATTACCATTATTTGACACTCCTGTTGTTTCATGGGATCCTCGAAATGACAGATTATTGCTTGTTAAAAATAGAATTACATCTACAATTCTTTGAAATAGTAATTTTAGATGTTCCGTTTCTTTATTTAGATTAATTTGATTTGTTTTGTCAACAGTCAAACATAAATTAAGCCTTTTTTAATAATTCTTGCCAAGCAATAAAAGAATTAAAGTGACCAACAGAAACCTCATGATCTCGAATTACAAATGATAGTTTTCTTCATTTATTAAAAACATATATAAATCATGTTGTTGTTTGATCTTTTCCTCCTCTTTTGGAAAATAATACACAACAAAAGCATAACACTAAGTCTTGATCTTCTGAGTAAACTAACCAGCTGCGAAACTGAGTTTCACTATTTGGCATCCCCACCCCCAGATTTGGTACCCACAGCTCCCCCCAGATGGCCAGACCTGTGTCTAATTATTAGTTTTTATAAAAATGCAAAGAATTTGACAGAAAATCCTTTCCATTATAATCATTAAAAGCATTGATAAAGTGCTAATGAATTAAAAAATTACAGGAAAATATTGACATGCATGTAACCTTGTTATCTCAAACCGCTTTATCTTGAAACCCTTGATATGTGGAAAAAATTTTTTCGTGTGCTTTTGGCATTAAACCAATGTAATTTCAATAGTTATTTCGAAGTATTTTCTTCAAAACCTCTTACTATCTCTAATTAGTTTATAATTTTTGTGCTAGAGAAATTAAAAATATGAATTTTTCCTTGCTTCCAGAGTCTAAACAAAGGATTTAAATTTAACAAAAGAACATAAATGTGCTACCGATAACTAGAACAGGAACTTTTTTGTGCATGCTCGGAATACTGAACATGCCATGCAATAATTTTATTTTCTAAGTTTCACTTCTTAATTGATGATAGATTTTTGTCAATATGATTGTGTTTATTGAGTGATATTTTCAACCTTTGATTTAAAGATACAGGAGTATTTAGATGCTAATTTTCATGGAAAAAGATGTCTTATACAGTATTAAAAATTATGGTGTATATTATTGACATAAAAATCTTTATTTAAAATTGAATCTTGATATCTGAAACTCTTTGTCAAATTTTTTTGTTCCCGTGAGATTTGAGATATCGAGGTTCTACTGTATAAGGAAACCTTTACAGAATATGCACCAAAGAAATAATGGGAGTATTTGCTATTCAAACTTTATGCTTGAAAAAGTTTTTAATAATTTCATTATGTTGTACAAAAGAATATTTTGACAGAAGAAATTATTTCTTAAATTATAATTTTTTATTTTGTTTAATAGAAACCAAAATCTCTGAAAAAGCAAGAAAAGAAAAGAAAGAAGAAGAAAAACCCACTTTTATATGCCCCAGTCCAGATGCAGAAAAATCAGACACAAATGGTAAACTATTAACCAAGGAGTCAAAGTCAGAAATAGTTATTCAAGAAAAAAAACAAATAGAAACAAATTCAAATTTAGCATCTGATAAGAGTGATATTAGTAAAGGGAGCAAATTGCAAATTAAAAGTAAGAGTTCTGAGAGTAGTTCAGATTCAGAAGAAGATAGTTCAAGTAGTTCTTCATTAGATAGTTCTGACACTAGAAAAAATGTAAAGAAAAGAGATAAAAAGGGGGGAAGACAAAGGAGGGATTGTAAAGAGGAATATAAAACAAAAAAAAGAGATATTAGTAGAGACAGAAGGAGGAGAAGTTCTCGAAGTAGAAGTAGAGAGAGAGATAGAAAACAAGATAGTGATAGACACAGAAAGGATAGAAATGATAGACGAAGAAGAAGTAGAAGTAGGAAAAGAAGCAGGCATAGTGGTAGTGGGGATAGAAAAGGTCGTAGCAGCAGTAGAGATAGGAGGGATCGTAGTAGTAGCAGAGATAGGAAAGGCCGTTTTCACAGTAGATCTCGGGGTAGGTATAACCGTAGTCGAAGCAGGTCAACAAGTAGAGGAAGGAGTAGGCACAGGGTTAGCATATTGAAAAAATCCAGAGTAGATAGGAGTAGTTCACGATCTAGTAGTTCCAGTAGATCAAGAGTTTCAAAGAAATCTAAGAAATCATCAAAATACAGCTACCGACACAGTTGTTCGAGGAGTCGATCTCGGACGCCAAAAAGGAGGAGGACAAGTAGGTCATTAAGTTCAGAAAGTGAAGAATCTGGTAAGAAGTCCCGAGAGAAACAAAGGAATAGGTGAAATTAACAAGGTTGTATATTTATTTCTGTTTCTTTCTTTTTCCCCTGTGTGGTTTTTGATAAATTCAAAATTTGCCTTTAGATTTTAAAATATTATTATTTTTTATTTTAAATTTTGATAAATTTCTAAATTTTGGATAGCACTTTCACTCTTAAATAAAATTACAAAATGCTTGATAAAACATCTTCATATTGCTTTAATTCATGTTTTAATTTTTATAAGTACTACTGGCAAGACAAATTTTTAATAAGACAGACTAACTTTTAAAATGCTAATATGGAATTGTTGAAAGATATTACCTACAACAAAAATTTCTATTTGTTTATAATTATGATATCTGTATAATAGTTTTTTGTTAGAAAAAAATAAAAGTGATGATAGGCCCTGCACCCACATGCAATTATCAGTCAGTCAACTGTTTAATTGCAGGAGTGAGAACAAAGGACTCCTACTGTTTATTCCACCAACAAAAGAGTTGCTAGTGGGCACAGTCTCATAGAAGTCATTTGTTCTCACTCCTGCAATTAAATACTTTAATTGCATGTGGGCACAGGGCCATATTCTTTGCCAGATTGCTTCATAATACCTGATTAAATTTTAATAACAATTGCTAAGCTAATTAAGTTGCATTACTTTTTAGCAATGATATTATATTATTTGCAGTAACAAAATTATTATAAAGCATTATTGAATATATTTAAAAAAATATAATTTGTTATTTATAAAGGAAATGCTATAATATTATAGCAGAGTGGAGTGATTTACTATATAGATTTTGATCTAAAGTAATCCTCTGTTTTTTGAGTTAATATTTTAAATCCTGGAGGAAGAGCTAACTGAAATAGTTATTAATAAATAAAAGTATTAATAATTAAATAAATAATTATAAAAGCATCATTTTATTATCTTAATTAATGGTATTTAGAATGGCAAAATTACTAATCATGCTCTCTATTTACCAGAGTAGATGAAATATATCTTTTACTAATTGTCAAAAATAATTATTGATAGAAAAACTATCAATATATTAAAACATTGTTTTTGTATTAAAAGAAACTTATGATTAACTGAATTTAATTTTTAATTGTTGTGATGATATCAATCAATAAAACATCATGATTTCAGAAATGTTGACAATTGATTCAAAATGATATTGCCAGGCAATAATTTTTGCTAATAATTGTTTAAGTATATTTGACAGCATTGTTTGCTTATTTCAACTATACATCAAGTTAATTTGAGAAGCTTGTTAAAATTTTACAGTTTATTTTATAAATTTAAATTACACAAAGTTCTTAGTTAATGGGGAAGCTGTTTGCATTTCCTTTTTGAAAATTTTTGATATATAGAAGAAATGTGCTTCTTGATCAGTCTACATTACCTGATAATGAGTAATTCATTTGCAGAATTTTCATTTTAAAGTTAATCTTGTGTTATTAAGGAATTTATTTCTAATTTCTGGTTTTACTATTACCTTAAAAATTTGTTATAAAAGCTATTATTTATTTTATCCTAATATTACAGTAACACCTAGTTTAATATACTATAAATGACTATAAAAAATTTGATTTTTAATAACAAAATCACATTTTTGTTTTCATATTTCAAAGTATGTTATGTCATCATTTTCAGTTTTAAATTATGATAGCAACCAAAAAACTGTTGCATAGAAGGAATTAAAAAAATATCAAATAATTTATATTGAAAACTTCAGTTCCTTAGCATGTTTTTTCAAAAGTAAATTAAACTTAATATCAGAACGACAAAACTTGTGTGTAGAAAAATAGATTGATTGATATCAAAAATATATATAAAGAACATAAAGTGATATATTAATTCAAGTGAATTTATATCTATTTATGCCTGATACTGTTTTTAATTTTAATTGATGATGATAGAAAACTTCAGACTAGTAAATTTTTTTTCTACATTATTATTATACCTGAGGAAAAACTAATAATTTATAACTTATATTTATAGGTATCCAGAAGACTAAGGATCATTCATCAGTTAACGGGTTTGAAAAATGCCCATTGTATATAGTTTTATTGTCCTCTGCATTAAAAATCAAGCCCAAACAAAATATCAATTCATCCTTTCTTAGTAAACTAGTTCTTATCATTTCTTCATATGTACTTTCCAGGTACTTCAGTTCGGCCGAGAATAATATTTTTTTGTCATTTTTTTAACAGCTAATTTTATCCACGTTTGGCAAATCTAATCGATGTTACGCAAAGTTTCACTTGTGGAATAATTTTCAATCAAAAAATTTAAGTGGCAAAGTACAAAATGTTACAAAGTTCAGGTCAGATTATTTAATGCTAATTTTTATAAATTCAATACGTAATAAAAATTCTTTTATTAAAATAGGAAAAAAAATTGAAATATATATAAGTAATCAAATAGCCAGTTGATTGTAAATTATAATTTTATAAATTTTAAAAATGGAAAAAATTAGCTTTGGTTGAAATTCTGTTACAGAAACTATTTTCGTCGAAAAATGATTTTTTTCATAGCCATCTACTGGCTATGGATGATGTAAACTGCTTTACCTGTGTAAAAATAGAAATGTCGTAAATTCTTAAATGTTTCTTGGTTATTTTTTCAGTTTTTTCACTTTTAAATTCGTTAAATTTTCAAGTTATTTTTAAAATAATGGAAATTAAAATAAGAGACGAATAACTAAAAGATACAGTCGATTCTCGTTATTCGCGGATTCAATATTCGATTATTCGACTATTCGCGAAAATTTATTTGTAACCACAAAGTCATTTCCGCGGCCTACTGAGGGGCGAAAATATTTTTACCAATATTAACTTTCTCTCTAATAAAGGAAGTTGTTTGTTACGAAACGTGTCGTTCTGCCGAAAAGTCACATTACCTATCCTGGCTCATTCCACAGATCGCAGGTAGGCCAAAAACCTGTTCGTATCGTTCTCAGGTCCCACAGAAGAATGTGATCCTATGCTTGAATGCATCTTGCATCGAGCATAGTTGATGCAAGATTGATGCAACTTGTTGCATCTTGAATGATGCAACAAGTTGCATCAAAATTTACGCGCCTAACTTCCTGCGCATTTGTTCCTTACGCCGAGATTTTAAAAGATCAGAGGTAAAACGCAACGTAGACAATAAATTTTAACTAATTAAATTATTACATTACAACAGAAAGGAATAGAAGACATATTCAGAATATCCTTTGAGGAATTGAAGACAAAATGAGAAGAATATAGGAAAATAGGATCCTTTTTCTCTTTTCTTATATCAGAAGAAATGTGCTGACGCAGTTTTTCAACTCACAAGTCAGTTCATGAAGACTGTGTCAAAAATAAGATTTTATTTATTATATAGTTAGTGTTTTAAAAATCAATGATTACTGTAATTATAATACTATACAGTATATATTATTCTACACTACATATATTGTAATTATTTGTTATGCGCATTAAATAAGGCGTCTTTAAACAGAAAAAAATAAACCAAGGATGAAAATGTTGGGAAGAAAGATTCGCAGGAACCTAACTCTATATTTCCCATAAGTACAATGGTTCAGTATTCGCGAAGAATTTATAGAACGTAATTACCGCGAATAACGAGAATTGACTGTATACGAAAGCACTTCGAGTCAATTATATTATTTTAATCAAACATTATATTTAAACTGTATGTAGGAGTTAGCATGTATGATTATTACGTTACTATAAGGTGAACATGGAATAAAGTGTGAGCCCATCAAGACTGTGCTATCAATAATTAATAATTCTATTGAATGAATATCGAGAATCTACGAAAAAATTGGTTACTCATAAAAGTAGCAAAACTTCCTTTCTATGAAATACCGGAATATAGAATATAATTTTATTGAAATTTATTTTTCTTAACTGAAATACCGATCCGATGTTTTTTTCAAATATTAATATGGAAATTTACGGGATTTTAATTAAAAGTCTAATGATAGAAGATTTTAGCAGAAAGTTGAATTCAAAAATGTCGGCAAAAATATTTAGTGTTTTAGTATGTAGAAACATCACGAAGTATTCAGGGAAGATCTAGTTACTCCACACAGCGTTAGACCAACTTAAAAACACAAAAAATGGTCAACTTACGGGGTATGTGGAAGACCGTCTCTCTTCCAGTCAACATATTCGGTGGATCAAAGTTACTAAGCTGGACGTGATGACAGAAATACAGTTACATTAAAAATTAATATCGGCCACTTACTAATCATCAAATATCATTATTTGGAAAAGACAGCCATTGAAAATTTACCGATCTTTGATTTGTCTGTAATTCGGTAAAATTGAATAGGTTTTTTTTCTCAACAAATGAAGCCACTTTCTAGAAGAAAGGGCGAAACAAGCTATACTATAGGCTGACCACCCCCTGCGGGGGTCAGGTGGATTGTGGAGGTAAGGAATCAACGGGTTGGGCCCGGACCTCATGATGATTATTTTCAAGAACTGGGACCCTCGAACTCAAGTCCTCCAGACAATGGTCGCGCGGCCAATCCTGCGGACTGAATCGGTATATTACGCCATTAAAAAATGCCAAATTGAAAATAAGACAAGATTACCTGTCATAAACGCTTCGGCTTGCAACCGTCGATCCCGTCCTTCGCACGGATGGACAGTATGGAAGGGGTTTCATACCGCCACTTGGTTAAAAGTGAACATTATAAAAAAAGGTAAATACTGTACAGGTCCCAAAAATAGATGTACATTTTATGCCATTGTTCTCTATCAATGGCATAAAATGTCATCTACTTTTGAGAGCCCCGTTACTAATATAACAAAAATAGGGGACGAGTTGCTTCTGGATTATTTTGGAGATACAGGTAGGCCTCGATTAGCGCGAATAATTGGTAGGTAAATACTGTACAGGTCCCAAAAATAGATGACATTTTATGCCATTGATAGAGAACAATGGCATAAAATGTACATCTACTTTTGAGAGCCCCGTTACTAATATAACAAAAATAGGGGACATGAGTTGCTTCTGGATTATTTTGGAGATACAGGTAGGCCTCGATTAGCGCGAATAATTGGTTTGATAATAGCCCTTTTAAATTTAAAAATGTTCTAATTTTTTGTTCTATTCCAGAACCACTTAGATCTTAATTCTGTTTGTACAACTAACGATGATACTATTAGTATCGAAAACGTTTTTGTTTAATAAAAAAACTTTTATATTTATACTGCTTCATTGTGCTATATTTTTGTGAACTTTAAGACTGAATGTTAAGCAGTGTGTTTTAACTCCATTGATTATCTTAGCCTTTTTTGTATGCATCATTTCCATGCAATACTAATTTGATTTGGATCTACTTTGCTAACCGGTGGAATAACATCTTTTCTCTTGTTGTAGATGTGAAGTATTTCTGCTATTTTTCCTCTTATAGGGTTTACTTCTACTTGGACCATCTTGGCATCATCCCAATTACGGCTAACATAGCTAGCACGTTTCGAAGAGCCCTACAATATTTAATATTCTTCATAATGATAAAACCAAAAGGACAGAGGATTTTAAAATGGGTTTATAAAGTCCCTTTGAGAAATCTCGATGATAATCAGTTAGAAGTTTACATTGGGGCCACTGCTCGTAATTTTAAAGACAGGATTTTAAACAATTTTTTTTTTTTTTTTATAATTTCCTATTCTTCGAATTCTTAATATTGAAATATATTGCTGTAAAACATTATTATACACTACTGTAGGTAATGGTTATAGAATAGCTTGAGAGAGTTGCCTTTAACGTGTTTACAGATTCCAGGTTTGAAGAATGCATGCAGGCCTTTTAGACGTAGTAGGTGGCATTTTGAAATAATTGGCTCTCAACTTGAACAATTTAGTTAAATACGGTATTAAACGACACTTCGGCATGCAACACATCTTATTACTTAATAATTCGTTATTGCCAGTAAAGTTACGATTCTAATTTATTTCTTAATAATTTTAATTACTTAATGTATAAATAAAAGTTAAGAGCAAAACATTGTAAACGAAATCGTTTTTTTGCATGTAAACACTTAAATATGCAATATTCCTTCCACTCCCTGTTGCTAATCAATCGATGGAATGGTTGCAACCCACACTGTAGCCTACAACGATCAACAACTACAGTAATGACTCAATCAGTTTTTTCGTATTGTACGAAAGCCGAACCTTTTCTGCTGATGTTAAAAAACTTTCTGTCATAGACTGTACATTACGATCTTCCTAGTCTTGCCTATTTTTTGTTTTGTTTTTGTTAATGTGTTATTCGTCTTCTCCCATAGTTTATAAATTAAATCTTTCCTGTATCCATGGATGACAACTTGTTTTTTAATCCATTCTAATTCTAATATTTTAGATGCATAGTCCAAGCAGTGTGTGTTAATCCTCTTCAATAGTGATGTAAATGCTGCTAGTTTATAGTTCCAAGGCTCCTTAGAATTGTTTCTAATAAACAAGGGTTGATAAGTGTCTTTCCTATAGACAGTTGTGGTATATTCTGCATTTTTTATCTTGATTTTTAAGTTGAGATATTCTATTTCTATCTCACTAGATTTTTTTAAGTGATATGCCCAAGGTTTCATCTCTTAAGGATTCTTCTATGTTTATGTCATTACTCTTTTCTATAATAATTAAGATATCATCAATGTATCTCTCATAAATTTTTAAATTATATTTCAAAATTGGTAATATTGATAGTTCTTTTCTTCTAACTACTAATTCTGCTATAATAGGAACAAGGGGACTGCCTATTGGAATACCCCTAATCTGCATATAAAAACATCTATTATACAGAAAATATGATTTGGTGTATAAATAAATGACACAAATCCCTTAATAATATTGGATCTTTTTCATTCTCTGGCAAAAACATTAATAGTAATCTATAAAGTTCTATGCATGATGGTTTTAGCTTTATAAGCAACTATTTTAACTAACACAGTTTCAAATCAAGCACACTTCTAATAAAAATAATCTTCAACACTTTTTTAAGCGAAAAAATATAGCATAATTACGGTGCCGTAAGGTTAAATTTGCCCTTAGGTACTTTTCAATTTTTATACGGCCCGCTTCATTCTGATGACTGTTTATCCGGCCCGCAGCAGAAAATAATTGCCCATCCCTGTAGTAGACTGTTCTTACTGCAGTAGAAATAGGGGTCAGGAATATTTCACAGAGGGGAGAATTTCTATAACGTACTTGACAGCAAGCTGTCAGGAAATAGCGGAGGCACTAAATATCAACCACATGACAGTTTGGAATCATTTGAAAAGAGCAGGCTACAAAAAGAAGCTCGATGTTTGGGTGCCACATGAATTAACGGAAAGTAATTTGATTGACCGAATTACCATCAGTTAAATGCTGCTGAAACGCAATGAAATCAAACTGTTTTTGAAGCAAATCATTACAAGCGATGAAAAATGGGTGAAATATGAGAATATCAAATGCAAGTGATCATGGTCTCAAAGGCTGGTGACCTTCCACAAACGACTTCAAAGCCTGGATTGTCAGCAAACAAGGTGATGTTGAGTGTTTGGTGGGATTGGAAGGGAATTGTCCATTATGAGCTGCTGCAACCTGGTGAAACCATCAATTCGGTCCTGTATTGTGCACAACTTGACCGTTTGAACGAAGCAATCCAGAAAGAGCGACCAGAATTGGCCAACAGAAGGGGAGTTGTGTTCAATCAAGACAATGCGCGGCCACACACATCGTTGATGACTCGGAACAAATTGACGGAACTTGGTTGGGAAGTTTTGATGCATCCACCGTATACTTAGCCCTTTTTGTATGCACCATTTCCATGCAATACTAATTTGATTTGGATCTACTTTGTTAACCGGTGGAATAACATCTTTTCTCTTGTTGTAGATGTGAAGTATTTTTGCTATTTTTCCTCTTATAGGGTTTACTTCTACTTGGACCATCTTGGCATCATCCCAATTAATTTCTAAATTGTTGATTTTTGCTCTTGGCAACAGCCATTTGTCATATGCAGACATTAGCAACATAAAGCATATGCTCTCGTAGGTTAACATGATGCTATCCAAATATGACATTGGGGGAGGCTGTCCATTTTTCTATAGTGAAATCCTGTATAGATTAAGCCCAACTCCCATAGAATAATATTCACAAATATAGATTAAGATCTATCAGAAACATGCAGGATTTGGTTGTATAATTTTGCTTATTAAATCCTGCATGTGTTAAGCTAATTCCATAGGATAACATTGGAAAATGTTTAAACCATGAAATCCTGTGTATATTATTATTGAACTGATCCTATGTTGTCGATTGCAATTCTGAAGTAATCTTCATCCTTTGATGTAAGCGGCCTAAGGCAAGGCCTCAGTGTGCCTTCTTAGTAATCATCAGATTGAAAAATATTCTCATTTGTTAAGAGAAAAGATATAGCAGTCATTCTGCAATAAATATTTGAATTGCTTGAAGAGATATGGCTCATCAATTCCTATTGCAGACAGGCTTATATATTAGTTAATAATAAATAAATTTATGATTACTCAATAATAATTAATTAGAAAATTAGAAAGTTAAAATAAGAACTATAATGGATAATATTTTAAGATTCTGGAATTGCAGTCTTTCACTGTACAAATAACATGGTCAAAATTATTATTGTTTAATTTAATGTTAATATATTTTTTTGTAGTTGAAAGACGCAGACGATACAATATTAATGATAGAATTAAAGAATTAGGATCCCTTCTTCCAAAAAATAATGATCCGTAAGTATTTTAAAATATCAGTTATTTATTTGATATGATATAATTGAAACTATTATATAAATTTATTATAATGTTAAAAATTTATTTTAGCATACAGCTAAATCTTTAATTAAATATTACTGTTTTTTAATGCTCTTGATACAATAAAATAAATGATAATAAATAAAAATATAGTGTTTGTATATTATAACCCATATTGTAAATTTATCTCCTGTACATGCCCAAGAAGAAACTCTATATATATATTATATTATATTACTTGTTTTTAATATTTATATTAAAAATTTAATCGTTTTTACTTTTGAGAAGTTGAAAGCCTATTAGAAATAAAAAATTTTAAATATTAAAATAGAAAAAATATATATACGATATTTATTATTTTTGCATAAACAGAATGCCCTAGAAGTGGGGTATACTAGTTTAATAAATAGATAATATTTTCAAATTGCTTTAGATTCCTCATCAGCTGTTACTATAAAGAAAAAGCAAGGGCAAGGTAATTTTGACTTAAATATTTTTGAACTTTCATTGAAAAATATAAAATATAAATATATTGTAAATATAAAATATATCATACATATATTGCAAAAGTCAAAGCTATAAATTATATTCTTCATAACCAGATCAGTTTTTCTTTTACTAAATATGACCAATTTAACCTGTTGAAGGCAAAATCAGTTTTTAAGTTAATTAGAGAGAATGCTATATATATTTTAATTATCAATTATTTCCTCATTTCTTCCTTCAACTGGATTCCTGATCACTGCATATCCATGCAGTGTCATGATTTATTAGCTATTAACCTGAAGTACAGCTCCGGCCAAAATGTTTGTCACCTCACCGGATACGTTCGGCTTCCTTAGCAGTGTGACCGGGGTATAAGCGTGGTAGTTAGTGTGTCAGATGTTCATGAAGGTCAGAGCGGCATTCATCTCATTCTCGGGAGTAGTTGGAAGTATGGGGGCGTCATGGTAGTTAGTGTGTCAGATGTTTATGAAGGTCAGAGCGGCATTCATCTCATTCTCGGGAGTAGTTGGAAGTATGGGGGCGTCAAGATTTGGGGGTATCTGCAGTGGAATTGGTTGCATTAAACTTATCCGTTATGTGATGATGGCCTTTTCGGTGGGATTATGCTGATGTCTGCAATTTCTTACGCATTGCTTCATATTTTAGTTTCCTTCATTATCCGCCTCCTCTTGGAAACCCTGTATTCGTATTAGATGTTATGTAGCAGATACTATAATGGGAATACAACAGAATTATAATCAGATTGGCCACATTGAAACCCTTTGGTTTTCCACTCTAGAGGACTCTCCTCATATTGTGTACTCGGGTCATGATCTGAAAGATTACGCTTCACCTAAGAAGGCATTATAGAGTTCCCACTATATGGTTTAATCATAGCCACCAAACGGTTGATGCGGGAGAACCTGACCACGTTTTCCACTTTATCAATAATTGAAAGTTCGGATTCGAATGCCCCACAGCTACGCTGTCTTCGTCCTCCCGTGTAATTGGACTCGGACTTGACACTATAGAAAAACGTTTTGTTGGTGCATCATTCAACTTTGTTATTAGTAGATAACAAGAATATATAACCATAATAGACTCGCTACTTCATCTCGGAGGTTTGGATCTCGATTAGGTTCTCGGGTTCATTTCCTTAAAAATTCATGGGGACCGGCCCCGCCCACTACAATCTACTGACCCCTCTACAACTATGGACAATTTGTGGTAGGATTGTTAGCCCCGTCACTAAATGATGCCACTTTCCAATCGATGTGAATATCTGCTGACAAAAAAATATATGCAGAAGTAATTCATCCAAAATCGTAGGTTCTTTACGATTCAGCACGAAAAAAGTGATTTACAGTATTTTGTATTGAGAATAAGAAATATTTTAATACCATGTGTACAGTGACTATGGGAAAGCATACAAAAATAATGTAAAATAGATTGAGGCATCGCTTATTGTGTGTTCTTATCCAGTGGGGATTAAAAATTTTAGCGTCTCTAGACAGAAATAATTGCCGCCTCTAATTTATTTTACTTTTTAAAGATTTAATATGAATTAAATATCATGCAGTTGAACGTTTGCAAGTTTTATTGAAAATATATCTTAACATTTATTATTTATAGTTACGTCTACACTTTTGTTCAACAAATTCATTATCTCTATCATATGATGATGATAATCCTTTTTTCAATACTCGTCAGTAAAATTTGCCCTTAGTTTTTACACTGAAACCTAAAAAGGCCGTTCGGCTGAACAATGTACAGGAACTCCTTGATAGTGCGGTTAATAAATCCTGGTAATACGCCGCAGTAATCAACTAATGGGAATAATTATAATGAATCCTGGGAAATATCAAAATTATAAACATCGATTTTTTTTTCTCAAAACGTATCTATATTGCGTTACATGTACTTAAAATCATTGAGGAATATGTATAGGTATTTAAAAATTTATAGTAACTAAAATTTATTTTTCATTAAAAAATTTTTACATTTTTTTCTTACAAAATTGCATAAATTTTGTAAAAAATAATTGCACGACCATAGACATCGGAACTGAAGGAAAGGCTTGCTATAATCTTTTTTAATAATGTAACGTTCCCATTCACGCTAAATTTATTAATAAATAAAATTACCAATGAATTTAAAATATAACAATTAAATGATAAAAATCGTAATATTAACAGAATTAAATAAATTCTGTTATGGTGCTCAAATCATATAGCTACAATCCACGAGAATCAGTTGCCAACGCTTCAGAGGGTTTGCAAAAAAAAATCGCACTTGTTGAAGCATACTAATCAAATTTGGCACCGCATATATTAAGGAATAGTCTCAATTTTTTTTTGCGCACTAATCAAGGGATTCCTGTATATCAGGGCTGCCCAACATTTTTATGACCGTGAGCTATTTTTTTCACCGGAGCGATTTACTGAGAACCAGGGAATAAAAGTACAAAAATAGTAATGTCATATATATAATTCAAAATTTATTAAGTAAAATAAACAATTCTCAAACATGAAAATATAAAAACATTGAATACATGGATATATAAACAAAAATTTTAATGCGATATTTTGAATTGTGTAGATTTTGCAATTGATTCAAAATTCGCATTATATGACGAAAGAGTTAACCCTTTTACTGCTAACAACGATATATTGTCCGAACCTGAGTACTATAATAAAGAAAAGGCATTTGAACCTGTAAAACGCATTTGTCCAACAAACTTTTGCTTACTCATCGAAATAATCATTTATTGTTTTTAATATATTATATTCTACCGATTGATCTGATCTGCTATTACTTAATAAATGATAAAAGACACAAAGAACGAAAACACTTAGGGATAACCTCACTTTTCTTGTTTCAACAAGAACACAGACCACCTTTATTACGTATTGTAAAGTGGAAGTTTAATCTCTCTGGCTAGCTAAGACCTTGCAAAGTCGCGGTTTAGAATGACTGTCAATACTAGCTAAGCCTAACGGGTAGCGACTCCATAGGACGCTGTTTGTTTTTCCACTATATGAGTTCGGACAAACAAATGAAATGCATTTTCTCTATTTCGCATAGATATTTGGATACTTTCCGGTTAACGGGATGCCAGTCGTAATTATGCGCTAAAGCGCCAAATGTGTATATATTGTTATATACACATTTAGCGCTTGGTGTATGTATACAGTTTTGTAGACTATATTCCTATCTCTAGTTAAACTTCGTGCCAATATTTGGCGCACAATTACGATTGGTGCCCCATTAACTGAAAAGTATCAATATTTGACTTCTGGAAAAATACCGCTTCCTTCAAATTTGCCGCCATAAGTCTGGATCTAGTTGTCGAAGTGAAAAACTGCTCTTATCACAGCTGGCCAACGCCAGTGATGAGAACAGCCGGAAGATTGGAAGATAGGATTTAATGGGCCAATTCTGGATCCCTGTTAATAACGAGATGTAGAATCTGGAATTGATTCAGATTCTCAAAACGCGGTAAGAGATTGTTTGACCACATTTTGTATTTTGCTAATACAATTCACAAAACAAACCATTGCTAATGACTTGAAGTTTGTCGGATGGCCGCTGGTAAAGCTGTGGCTTGCACTCTGGAGGATCCGGATCTCACACGTCCAGATTTTCAGAATAAGTCCGGGCCCGGCCCGGTGAGCCCCGTTCTTTATTATCCGGCCTCCACCGGTGTGGGTGCAGGCCGTAGTTTGGAACTGGTTCACCTCTTAATAATAATGATGATTGGAAAGGGGTTGCAAGAAGTCGGCCGGATTGGCCGCGTGGAAACGCTTCGACTTTCCACTCTGGAGGATCCGGGTTCGAGTCTCGAGTCCCACCCCTTGAAAATATGGCGTCCGGGCCAGACCCGTCGATCCCCATTCTCCACAATCCGGGTGACCTCTCCGCAGAGTGGGCAGCATGTGGAAGGGTTTGTTTCGCCTCGCCACATGGAATGGAGTAGGGCGGCATTTGTTGATCAAAAAAAATGTAAAAATGCAAAAGAAAAAACCTGGGCTTCCAGAGTTTTTTTTGCATATTTTACGCCCCCTTTCCAATCAGGAAGATTACTAAGGGAGCGGGGTCAGTTCCAACCACGGGCTGCACCCACACCCGTGGAGCGGACCGGATGGTGAAGGACGGGGATCACCGGGACGCGGACCCAGGTCCTCCAGCATGGCACGCCAACTCGTTAAGACTCAGCCATCCGGCCGCCAAAATGATAGAAATTATTGCTGCTATTTCTATTATTAACTCTTCACCAAGACTTGAATCGATAATTTTATCTTGTATTGTTTTGAACGGTGTTTCATAATACGCTATCAATGCCCATACCTGAGTCGGCCGGATGGCCGCGTGGTAAAGCTTTGGTTTATCACCCTGGAGTATCCGGGTCCCACATCTCCAGTTTTTCAGGAGGGGTCCGGGTCCGGCCCGTTGAACCCCATCCTTCAACTATCCGGTTGACCCCATCATGGGTGCTGGCCAGCCTGTGATGGGCGCTATAAGTGGCCGCCGCCAGATATAGATTATCCCATGCGGATATGGCGGCGTTATGTAACTAACCTAACCTAACCCATACCACGTTTCGGCTTTCCACTCTGGAGGATTCGGGTTCGAGTCTCGGGTCCCACCCCTTGAAAATATTTATCATGGGGTCCGGGCCCGGCCCGTCGATCCCCGTCCTCCACAATCCGGCTGACCCCTCCGCAGGGGTGGGCAGCCTGTGGAAGGGCTTGTTTCGCCCGGCCACTTAGTATTCTCCCTGAATGGAAAGTGGCGTCATCTGTTAACAAAAAAAAAAAAACCTAACCCATACCTGTTAGTAACAAGTATGGTAATTATTCAGGTAGCATACAGAGACCTATGAAAACCTAAGTGGGATTTTTATAAAGAGAGCCTTAACTTTGAGGATATTCCGAATACATTTTGCTCAGCGGTGCATTTAAAGATGATCAGATTCAACAGATAGGTTGTCTTACCATCACAATTGTCCAGTTAAGACTGCTGGCTCATCAAGGCAGATTCCTTGGTGAAATAAATAGTTTAACAGTCTGAAATTTAATATTAGAAGGATTAATTAAAAAGCTAAAAAACAGATTAATAGGACACATATAGAAGTGATCTCACCTGTTATAATAAAGCCATTAGAAAGAAGGAAACGTCTTCTTAGGAAAGATACGGTATTTTTTTTGTTAAGAGATGACGCCACTTTCCATTCAGGGAGAATACTAAGTGACGGGGCGAAACAAGCCCTTCCACAGGATACACCCCTGCGGAGGGGTCAGCCGGATTGTGGAGGACGGGGATCGACGCCCCCCTGCGGAGGGGTCAGCCAGATGGTGGAGGACGGGGATCGACGGGCCGGGCCCCTGCGGAGGGATCAGCCGGATTGTGGAGGACGGGGATCGACGGGCCGGACCCAGATCCCATGATAAATATTTTCAAGGGGTGGGACCCGAGATTCGAACATGGACCTCATGATAAATATTTTCAAGAGGTGGGACCCGGGACTCGAATGCACCCCATGATAAATATTTTCAAGGGGTGGGACCCGAGACTCGAACAGGGATCAGCCGGATTGTGGAGGACGGGGATCGACGGGCCGGGCCCGGAAGTCAGCCGGATTGTGGAGGACGGGGATCGACGGGCCGGGCCCGGATCAGCCGGATTGTGGAGGACGGGGATCGACGGGCCGGGCCCGGACCCTCAGGATAAATATTTTCAAGGGGTGGGACCCGAGACTCGAACCCGGGTCCTCAGAGTGGAAAGCCGAAGCGTTTCCACGCGGCCAATCCGGCCGACTCAACCTTGGGATATGGACCCGAGACTCGAACCCGGGTCCTCCAGAGTGGAAAGCCGAAACGTTTTCCCGAGACTCGAACCCGAGGTCCTCCAGAGTGGAAAGCCGAAGTGTTTCCACACGGCCAATCCGGCCATCCTCC
Source organism: Olivierus martensii (assembly GCA_000484575.1). Lineage (NCBI taxonomy): Eukaryota > Metazoa > Arthropoda > Arachnida > Scorpiones > Buthidae > Olivierus > Olivierus martensii. The sequence goes on from AYEL01066294.1 coordinate 38,824, forward strand.
AGAGTGGAAAGCTGAAGCGTTTCCACGTGGTCAATCCGGTAATCCTCCAAAGTGGAAAGCCGAAGCGTTTCCACGCGGAATCCGGCCGACCACTCCAGAGTGGAAAGCCGAAGCGTTTCCACGCGGCCAATCCGGCCGACGACCCACGATAAATATTTTCAAGGGGTGGGACCCGAGACTCGAACCCGGGTCCTCAGAGTGGAAAGCCGAAGCGTTTCCACGCGGCCAATCCGGCCGACTCAACCTTGGGATATGGTTTCCATGCGGCCAATCCGGCCGATCCCTCTTTTGGGTTAGTAAAAACCCGTTTAACGCGGTTTTTCAAGGGGTGGGACCCGAGACTCGAACCCGGGTCCTCCAGAGTGAAACCCGAGACTCGAACCCGGGTCCTCCAGAGTGGAAAGCCGAAACGTTTTCCCGAGACTCGAACCCGAGGTCCTCCAGAGTGGAAAGCCGAAGTGTTTCCACACGGCCAATCCGGCCCGTCCTCCAAAGTGGAAAGCCGAAGCGTTTCCACGCGGCCAATCCGGCCGACTGCAAGGACTCATTAAAGGAACACTTTCAAGTAACTTTTCTTGGTTTACTTTGAAGGATCATCTTTTTTCACAGGAGCAATCAGACATCAATTGGTATGTTTATCATGCCACGAAGGAAGATTTGGCTATTTTAAGAGGATGATCGATCAATCAAATCAGGATGCACAGACCGCGGCCCTCCGTTGATTTGTTGGCGGCCCGCTTCTGTCACCATGTGTTTACAAGTCATGCAATCAACGAAATGTTATTTGTAGTTTTGAACAATGCATTTCAAAAAATATTTTTCTGATATTAAATTATTTTTACAATCGTTCGATAATAATGTTTTTAAACAATAAGGGAAAATAATAATAATAATTATAATAAACATTTTTTATTGGCCGCGTGGACGCGCTTCGGCTTTCCATTGGATGACCCGGGTTTAAGTCTGAGGTCCCACTCGTTGAAAATATTTATCGTGGGGTCCGGGCCCGGCCTGTCAATCCCCGTCCTTCACCATCCGTCTGACCCCTCTGCAGGGTTGGGCAGCCTGTGGATGGCTTGTTTCGCCTCATCACATTGTATTCCTAGAGAATGAAATGTGGCGTCATCTCATGTCGTATTCTGAGACTAGCCAAAGCTTTTCCCCTGCTCCACCAACGAGGGTACTACAGGGTACTAATGTCTGCGAGAATAATCTCGGCTTAATCATTGCCTGCAACAAGGGGTGCGGACTCGCCTGACCACCTCTCTGATCCACAAGCGAACGAAATACGAATACGGCGGACTCGCTCAGGTTTGCCAGGCCTAGGGGAATGAAGGCCGCATTCGCATCTCGTGCACTGTGTCGCCGAAGCGACCTTTAAAGGGCCGAGAATTGCCTCCGTCCACAAGGGAGCAGAGACACAAGAGGCGTGTATTCGCTACAAACTGGTGCTCAACTGAGCGACCGGACAGTCCCCGAAGGGATCGAAATCACGAACGGATTTCACAACAAGTTCTCCCACGAATGGGAAATCCTTAGGACACCAAAGCTCGGGCACAACTGCCGCGAAAATCGCGACAGCCCGCAGGAGGGTCGGAAGAGTAAAGTATACCCGAACCCTCCACAAGAGCAGAACCCTTACTAGTAATCGCAACGGATGGATCGGAAGGTATGTCGACCAGCCGACCCAACTTGAAAAGGGCGAGAATCTCCCCCGGTTCGATCACCGATGTAGCCCACTGTCCGCGCCAGACTGGCGGGCCACCATGGAGACGATATCGACCGACGCCGTGCAATGGCCGGGCTCCAGGCGCCTTGCCATGATCGAATATCGCTCGGATCAACTCCCCGAGGTTTTGTGATTCCCTAGGAAGCAAGCTTCCCCGGCCTCTGGTAGAACCCAATCAGCCCGAGCAAGGCCAACCCTCGGGT
>AYEL01066297.1:0-11536 GCA_000484575.1 Olivierus martensii
AACTTACCTTCCTTACAGTGAAGCCCCCGTATTCGGCCCTTATAGTGCCATGGCTCTTGAATAAGAGCAAGGTCATAGCAGCCCCCCACGAGCAGCCGACCCAAAAGGGCAGAAGCGGCTCGGGAATGCTGGAGGTTGATCTGAACCAACCTCAGGCCCTACAGGTGCCTAAGGTAGGCAAAGTTCCATGCCCTCCCCCGTTGACTGGACGTCGGAAGGACCAGTGGTACCCCCAAGCCCCATCCTTATCAGAGAGCCTGACCAGTTCATGTCCTTTTTCAGGCGCAATCACCGAAGCTATTAGTCTCCCAGACTTGGAATTAGGATCCGAAAGTACCTTAAAGGTCCCTTGATTGACCCCAGAGAAAGCCTTAAAATTGGCCACCTTGATGGTCTTTGCTGAAGCAAGATCAACCATCAGGATTAAACGCTGTCCCTTAGTGTCCCTACTTCGACCTAAGACCCTCAAGTTTTCAGTCCTGAATCCCGGATTAAATACTTTCAGTTGAGCGAGAAGTTGGCGCACGTCCTGCGTACGAGTGTCAGCAGTGCGAAAAGCCATCTTCACAGGTTTGGGAAGGTTCATCACAGGAATTACCCTTAAACGAATCCCCTGCTCAAGAGCACACCCATCCAAAAGCCAGGTAAGCCATTGACAGGTGAACTCATTTATACAAGTATAAATGAGTGCACCATTGTCTAAGCAGTGATTCTCAACGTGGGCGATATCGCCCCCCAGGGGGGCGTTCTCGTTTTTGTTCTCGAAGGGGGCGCTGGAACAAAAAGGGGCAATCAGGGGGCGATAGACAACCAAAAATTGTACACAGTAGTTTGTGCTTCTTAAGTATTTCTTTTGATCAGCCTTATTTAATAAACCTAAATTTTTGCTGCATTTATGTCCTGAGTTTTATATCAATATTTTGTAATGAAGGAAGATATTCATCCAGAAACACTTATCAGTTCCATTCTTTTGGAAACTGAGGAAGGCAAGCGTATTCTAATAAAAAAAATGCCTTTCTCGGGGAAAAATGTAATATATATATATATTTGCTTCGTCCAAGTCTTACATTCGACTTTGTGCCTTGGTGAATTGAGTTAAGATAACGGGGGGCACTCAGATCAATCGCATTCACCCAAGGGGGCACTAGGCTCGAAAAGGTTGAGAACCATTGGTCTAGAGTATAACCCTTAAGCAGTGGCAAGGCCCCCCCAGAAGGAATTCCATCCACACCACTAAGGATCTTGTCCAAGATGAGATCCACATATGCAGACACCTTCTTGGGGTCCGGATAGCCTTCCTTAATGATGGCCAATCGAAGAGAAGCCACAGCCTCCGAATAAGATCCGGGCTGAAATCCCTGTGATCTCTTAGTAGGTCTAACCTCCTCAGAAGAGGGGGTAGACAGCTTACCAACACCAGGGGTACCAACAGGAGAATCAGATGAAAAAGCTAATTGAGAGGTACTACCTGGTAACTGAGAGCCACAGACGGCAGCAGCTTCCCTATTAGCCCTCCTCCGCTTTCGTCTAGCTGCTCCAGACAAACGCGTCCTTTGCGGACTAGATGTACTCCCGGAGGCAACATTAACATTAGTAGACAGCCTGACCTCCTCAACACTCTGAGGCACACAAGTGACCTCGGCACCCTCAGACGAGGTATCAGGATCACCACCCCCATGATGGGGAGGAGGAGCAGCCTCCCCAGAAGAAATAATACTAGTAATTTTGTCATCCATATGGCAAAATACAGACTGGGGGAAACATAAAAAGTCACCGCCCGGTTATCCCCCAATACGAGCGGAAGGCTAACTACGACACAGTTTCGCCAGGTGCCCTGAAGGGATCGTTAACGACACTACATCTTTTACTACCCAAGTGTCACTCAACTGTCAGCACGATACCTTACACCTTAGTTTGGGTAGGGTGTCCTCTTAGTCTGGCCCCTTACTTCAACCTGTCCGGCATGGGAGACTCTACCAGTAGCAAAGCTACCGCTGGCATAGCTCTCAGGATCATTGGAACATACAAGCTCCCTCACCACAAGGTGGAAACGCCATTGAGGGAGAGGGAAGCTGCAAGTACTGGTGGTTCTCAGCCACCAGGTTACACTTCTCAACAGGCTTCTTTGTCTGATTCTCCTATCGATATCCCTGATGTTGGCAAGAGAATCAGATCTGTGGTCTCTACCCCCTCTTCTGGGGAGGGTAGGCCTGCCAAAAAGAGCCAAAGCTCTCAGCTAGGGTCATACTCTGAAGTATTGACTTCTTTTCGGCTGGCCATCATTAAGGAAGGCTACCTGGACTCCAAGATGGTGGCCAATAACATTGATCTTCTCCTGGGGAAGATCTTGAGCGGGTAGATGGAATCCCTTCGGGGGAACGTCTACCATTGCTCAAGGGCTATACCTTGGATAATGGTGCACTCATTTATATTTGTATGAATGAATTCACCTGTCAGTAGCTCACCCAACTTTTAAATGAGTGTACTTTTGGGCAGGAGACTTGCTTAAGTGTTATTCTTGCAAAGGACCTGTCCAAGCCTGTGAAAGTGGCATAGTGCACTGCAGATACCCATACACGGGATGTGAACCAACTTTTAGCTTGACTCCAAGCATTTAATCCGGGACTCAAGACTGAGAACTGAAGGGTTTTGGGTCGAAGCCAGGATGCAAAAAGACAGCGTTTTATCATGATGATTGACCTTGCTTTGGCTAATGCCATCAAAGCAGTCAATTTTAAGGCTTTTTCTGGAGTTGATCAAGGGACCTTTAAGGTGCTCTTGAATCCTAATTCCAAGTCTGTGAGACCAATAGCCTTGGTGATTGTCCCTGTAAAGGGGCATGAACTAGCGGGCTTGTGAGCAAGGATTGGGTTTCCGGGGGTACCACTGGACCTTCTGATGCCTAGTCAATGGAGGAGGGCATGCATCTTTGCCCACCTTAGACACCTGTAGTGTCATCAGTCTGAAGATGATTCAGATCAACTTCCAGCACTCCGGAGCTGCTTCCACCCTTTTGGGTCGACTGCTCGTGGGGGCTGTTATGACCTTGCTCTTATTCAAAGCCATGGCACTATAAGGGCCAAATACGGGGGCTTCACTGTAAAGAAGGTGAGTTGTTTTCTTTTACTTCTGATAGTGGTCCTCGGACTTGTGTTTTCATTAGGAATAATATAAATGTTTTGCCTGTCTGGGATTTCTGTTCTAGAGATATTACCACTGTTCGGGTGAGGCTTGACAAGAGTGGTGTTGGTAGGGAACTTATTGTTTCCTCTGCATATTTCCCTTATGATAAGGACGAACTACTGCCGACAACTGAATTTGGGCATTTTGTCAAAAGAATCATTTTGATTTGTTGGTTGGTATTGATGCTAATTCTCATCAAGTGGTGTGGGGTAGCAAAGACATCAACCAAAGGGGGAGTATTTATTGGAGTTTCTGATGAGTACTAACCTCTTCATTTTAAATAAGGGCAATGAACCTACCTTTGAATGTTGTTAACAGAAGAGCAGTCATTGACCTAACATTAGGGACTCAGAATATTTCTGACCTTATTGAGAATTGGCATGTGTCTGGTGAGCCATCTTCATTGGATCACAGATATATTTGCTTTAGTTTACAAGGTATGGTACATAGTCAGGTAACATACAGAGATCCTAGGAGGACTAATTGGGCTTCCTTCAGGGAAGACCTTAAGTTCAACCTGGGGTATACAGACTAGATTTTGCTCAGTGGTGGATTTAGAGATGACTATTGACCAGATTGAACAGACAATTCCCTTATCCTATCATCAAAATTGTCCTGTCAGGACTGCTCGCTCATCAAGAAGGTTCCTTGGTGGAATGATCAGCTGGGCGGACTTAGACATAATGTTAAAAGGCTTTTTAATAAAGCTAAAAGGACAGGCGATTGGGACACATATAGAAGTGCTCTCAGCTGTTATAATAAGGCCATTAGAAAGGCTAAAAGGTCTTCCTGAAAATGATATTGTCAGGGAATTGAGGATATACCTGATGTATCCAGACGAGTGAAGATAATGTCTAGTGGAAATTTTTGCAAGGTTGGTTCTATTAGGTTGCCTGATAGTAGTATGACTAGTACTTGCAAGGACTCCTTAAAGGAACTCTTTCGTACACTTTCCTGGGTCTATTTTGATTGAGGGATCATCCTGTCTACGGGTATAATCTGTCCTTGACGGGGATGTTTATCATGCCAAGAGGGTGGATTGGGGCCTTGTTAGGGAGGTGATCAATCAGTCCAATATTAGGTGGGCTGTAAGTGTTTTTAAGCCCTTCAAGTCGGCGGGACCGGGTGGTATTTTGCCAGTGATTCTGCAACAGGGCATTGACATCCTGGCCTCTCCTTTATGCCATATCTTTTGGGCCTGTTTGGCTTTTGGCTATGTTCCATGGTCCTGGATGCAGGTAAGGGTTTCTTTTATACCTAAGCCTGGGCATAGTTCCTATTCTGAGGCTAAGTCTTATCATCCAATCAGCCTGATATCCTTCTTATTGAAGACATTGAAAAGACTGGTGGATAGATTTGTCAGGGATGGGGCCTTATAAAGATCCCTCTTTCTTGTAGTCAATTTGCCTATCAATCTGGCAAATCAACTGAACATGCTCTCCATGAGGTTATTTCGTTCATTGAGAGAGCTATTGGGTACAGAGAAATTGCCTTGGGAGCATTTCTTGATATCCAAAGGGCTTTTGACTCAACTTCTTTTGAGTAAATTAGCCTTGCTGCTAGCAGATATGGGATTTTTTCAACGATTATTCGTTGGATTGGCTTTATGCTGAAGCATAGAGTTGTTTATAGAACACTCTACGATGAGGAAGTTAAGATTCTCACTAACAGGGGTTGCCTGCAGGGAGGAGTACTTTCCCCACCTTGTGGTGAATGAATTGTTAACTCTACTCAATGGGAAGAATTTCTTCACTGTTGGGTATGCTAATGACATAGCCATTATTGTAGTAGGGAAATTTCCCAGGACTGTATCTGAGGTTTTTCAGGTACTCTCAATACAGTCTCTGAGTGGTATAACAGGGTTGGATTATCTGTTAATCCAGCTAAGACTGTTATTGTGCCTTTTTAAAGGCACAATAACAGTCGCCAGACAATTGCCAGGACTAATTGAACCATCATTCTTCGGCAAAAGGTTGCAGTTTTCTACCCAGTTAAAATACCTTGGTATTATGTTAGACAAAGGATTGACTTGGAAGCCTCATATAGAGTTTGTTGTTGGAAAGGCCTGTAAAGCCCTATGGGCTTGCAGGGGCATTTTTGGGTAAGACTTGGGGACTTAAACTAGGGCTGCTACATTGGATATATACCGTGGTTGTGAGACCCATTCTTACCTATGCTGCCATTATTTGGTGGTGAAGGGTTTTACTCAAGATTTGCAGGACCGAACTTGGAAAGATTCAAAGGTTGGCCTGTTTTGGCATCACTGGGGCTATGAAGACTGCTCCTACTGCTGCTCTTGAGGTTCTCTTGGGCATTCCTTCTTTGCATTTGTTTGAAGAGGCGAGTGCCCAAGATGGTTTTTATAGGCTCCATTCTTGCGGGAGCCTATAAAAACCCTCTCCATTCTTCTCCATTCTTGGACCCACAAAGTAGAACATTTATCCTTTGAATGGGACAGTTTACACTGTAACATTTTTGGAATGGTTAAGGATTACATGGTGCCTAGATTTAACTTCTGGCCCTTCACTGTTGTTTTTCCCAGTTTGGAGGACTGTGGGGAGGGGGATTTGGGTGCAGTATCAAGGGTGGTTTGGTCTGGTTTACGGATGGTTCTAGGATCACCACTGGTATTGGGGCAGGGTTTACTGCAAGGGGAGGGAATGTCTTATTCCTATTCTCTCAGAAGGTTTGCCACTGTCTTTCAGGCAGAAATTTTTGCTATTTCTGCATATGTTAGAATTAATCTTGATAGGAGATATGTCAATAAATGCATTTATATCCTATCTGATAATCAGGCTGCTCTTAAGGCACTTGATAGTTCCCACTTTGCTTCTAAGCTTGTATGGGAATGTTGTCTTCTCATTGAGGAACTGGCTACCAGGAACAGGGTGCAACTTGTTTGGGTGCCAGGGCACAAAGGGATTGAGAGCAATGAGGTTGCTGAAGGGCTTGCCAAGGAAGGAGCTTCTCATCCCTTTATTGAACCTGAGCCTGCCCTTGGCATCAGATCTGATGCATTTGGGCAGGCTGTCAGGGGCTAGTTGACAGCCCAGTGTCTCATTTATTGGAGGTCTACTCCTGGCCTTAGGCAGGCAAAAGCTCTCATTTCAGGTTCTTCTGTTCAGAGAACTAAAGAGTTGCTCTCACTGCATAAAAATGAAGTTAGGATTGTTACAGGGCTCCTCATGGGGCATTGTCATCTTAGAAGACATCTTCACTTAATAGGGATTTTCAATAGCCCTACTTGTAGAAGATGTCAGGATGAGGATGAAACTCCACATTTTGTGTGAATGTGTGGCCCTTTCATGGCTAAGGTATGATCATTTTGGGTTGTATTTTCCTACACCAGAAGATCTTGCTACAGTCCCATTGAGGAAGATACTGTCTTTTGTGACTAAGACAGGACTTCTTCTGGAATGATTTTGTCGGGGTGCACAATAGACCATTGGTGGTCGCAGTGCTAGGGCTATGAAAGCTCTCCTCTTCCTATATCTACATCTACAATTCAATAAAAATTAAATTCTATGAAAAAATTCAAAAAAAATAATTTTATTTGTTAGAATTTTACATTTTTAATTGATTTAAATATAAAACAAAATTGCTTTAATTAAATATTTATCATGAATTGTAAATATTATATAAATTAAAAAATTATTTATCCAGCAGGGGATGAATCAATGATTTCTATTTTATTCAGACAACAAAATAGTATCCCATTCTTTGGTTCACTTGAACATTGCTTTTTAAAACCCATTCCATCATATTCAGCTTGGCTACGAACATTGATTTGATATAATTATCAATGACATATATCTTTTATTTGAGGATGTTTCTAGGTATTGTTCAATAACTTCTTTTTTAATTTCAGGAATATCATTCATTGTTTTTCTCCAAACAATGTTATGATTTGACAATACATTATAGGCGTTCATGCACACACTGTCACAGTTGACAGATTATAAAATTTGCCAATAGGTGGCTATGTTACTATCATGCATACATAATATATAATGTGGATATTGTCCATTGATTCTTGGTTTATGAGTTTTTACTTAAAAAGTTCACTCCAGGAATAAGTTAATTTGTAAAAGTAGGAATTGCCTGTATATATATACATTATATAATATTATAAACTGCTTTTCAGTTTGATTATAAATTGAAGCATGAATTATTATGTTGGTTTATTGAGTTCAGAATCCAAGATCTCTTAAAGGCATAAATCAAGGACAATTACCAATAATATGGAAATCTAATAAAAAAGCATAGGTAACTAAAACTTTGAACAATGGTTCATAAGACATTTTTGTCCAATGGTTGAAGACTTTTGCCAAAAAAGAAATTTAAATTTTAAAGTTTTGCTTATTTTAGATAATTCCCCAGGTCATCCTTTAGATCTCAATTCAATGTGCAAAAATATCCAAGTGACATTCTTGCTACCAAACACTACCTCTTTATTGCAACCTGTGAACAAGAGCGTTATCGCAACCTTTAAAGCATACTACCTGAGAAAAACTTTTAAGCAAGCGATTCAAGCAACACCTGGAGAGAATTCTATGACACTAGTTCAATTTGGAAGAAATTTAGTATCAAGGATGCAATTGAAAATATCTATCGGAATGAAATTTTACCTGAAAATTTGACACCCTGTCCACAGTGTGGAAGAATTTTCCACACTGGGTGAAATTTTCCACAGGGTGTCATAGGATGTTCAAATGATACAGAAGGGGTCATTCAAGAGATTACTCAAATTGGAAATGAACTTGGTTTAGCTAAATTCTTCCACACTGTGGACAGGGTGTCATAGGATGTTCATATGATACAGAAGGGGTCATTCAAGAGATTACTCAAATTGGAAATGAACTTGGTTTAGCTGAGATTGACAATGAAAAAGTCCAAGAATTATCAGAAGCTCATTCAGAAGAACTAACCAATAACGATCTCATAAATTTAGACACTCAGAGAGCATATGAAGACATTGAAGAATGTGAGGAAACTGTACCTACCCACCAATATAAGAAGATGACAAAGAAGGAATTAGAAGAACTTTTCAGGGTTATTGAAGAATTTAAAGGAAAATGTTTAGAAGCAGACCCTGATGAAAACAAAAGCTGAAAAATTTGCAGAAAAACTGAAGAGGCAATTTCTCAGTACTGCCAATTATATGAAGAACAGAATACCTGGGGGCAAACTGCTTTAAATAAAATTTTTCATAAAGAGTTCAGATTAATAAACATTAATTCACAGCATTTTTATGGTATCATCTTATATACCTATATTTTAATTAAAAAATACACAAATTAGAAATTAACTGTGAATACAACTAAAATTTGGGGTACAAATTACATCACAAAAATGCACACAAAAAACAAAGCTCTAAACAGGATTTATCCTGTTTAGAGCTTTGTTTTTTGTGTGCACTTTTGTGAGTGTAACAGGATGGCTTCAAAGTTCTCAAATTACATCATTTCCCATAAGTTATTATATTCGATTAATGCATTTTCTACTAGTGTGGATCTTTTAAAGTACACATTGGCCACACTAATCGAGGGATTCCTGTATTTTTCATTTTATTGGAACAGGGGTCGGCAAAGCTTTGAAACGGAAGAGCCAAACTTGCCCCTCATAATTTAAAAATTATTTGAGAGCCATAAATATATTTTTATAAATAAGGAAAATTTAAAGTAATATGTTTCCCCTTATTTTCACACTTAGCGCCATCTATTGATACTTATTGTCAAAAAATAAATAAAAATTGGGCCCCCTAGGGCCCTAAAAAAAAGGGCGATGTAGGGACATGCCCATACTGATACTGAACAAAAGGGGCGACGTAGGGACATGCCCATACTGATACTGAACAAAATTCTATATCTATATTCCTAAATATCTTTTTTAGATTTTAAATAAAAAAGTAACATACATACATCCATAATCTAGATTAAGAAAAATTTTGATGATAATATTTTTTTTTATTAATCATTATCTTTTTATTTCATTTTTCTCTATTTTTGTCAAAAAACAAGAAAATACTAAAGTAAACAAATTTCAATATTAAAAAATGGATGTCACATTTATCATCTTATTGCTGCCATTCCTTTCTTAGTTCTTTTCCTGCCAAGTCTATTATACTCCAGACATGTGGTATGAGGAATGATGTGAATGCACCATTGGTGAATCCAATTGGAACAAATTTAAAGAATATATAGCTGTTTATGTATGAGACAAAGCAATTTTCATATACACAGTAGAAGCCGCTTATTAGAATCACTTTGGGGCCAATCTATTTTGATAACATTAACTGATTGATAACATTAAGAAGTGCATGTCAAAAAAGTATAATTTTCGTTTTTTTTTTTAATTATATACCATATTACTTCAAATTTAAGTGCCAGTAGGATTTTAAAATTGGAAAAAAATTTTTTACAATAGATATTGAAATATAAATATTTTTATTTACTTTAATAAGTACTAATATATATAATAAGCTACCTAATGTATTCAGATTGATTAGAACATGTTTGATCTCAAAGTAAATAAAAATGTTTATTTTTCAATAGGTACTAATATATATAATAAGCTACCTAATGTATTCAGATTGATTAGAACATGTTTGATCTCTTCCCCCAAACATGTTCTAATCAATCTATCATCAATTCTGTTGTCATCCTCATTCTTTTGTAGTCGAATTATAACACTATTAGGAAAATTTTCCTTGGTACAGTTTTTTGTTTAAAATAATAAAAAGTGGTTATTTGTTTCTATCAGCGGTTATAAACAGCATTATAGTAATTTGTGATTTTTCTTATAATTAAAATTGGCCAAATACGACATGATAATACACAGCTACTATCAAACCGTACTGGATTAAACCAGAAAACTACGAACGCGGAACCACCGAATAAATTGTTATCAACGGTCATAATACTATGCTCATGCATAGAGCATAAAGCAAAAACTCAGACATTTGGGAGTGGGAGATCAGGAGAAATAAGATGTTAAAATATTCACTTTGAATTTAAGCCGCACCCAAAATTTTACATCAAAAATTTGAATAAAAAGTGAGGGCTTAAATTCGAAATAATACGATAGTATATATTGTACTTTGCTGTTATATACAGTGTAATCTCAATTCATCGTTTTCGTTGGGACTCCTGAAAAAACTATGGATACGAGAAAATGATAGATGTGGGGATATAAAAAATAAAAAAAATGAAAATTACATTAAAAGATAACGCTAATAATAATAGTAATAATAATAATAATAATAATAATAATAATAATACAACACTATAGCACCCGAAACGATTCAACACATTACATCTGGTTGCAAGCTACTTGCACAAACAGATTACCTGCACAGACACAACCAAGTTGCAAACATAATACACAAAAAGCTTGCAACCAAACAAATTAATAAACACACTCACAACCATATTACAAATACATATCAGACACAATCCTAGAAAACTCAACACACAAGATGTTACATACCAGATACAATCCTAGAAAACTCAACACACAAGATGTATGACCCAATCCTAACAGACAAAACCACACACCACAACAGACCAGACATCACTCTTATCCTAACAGACAAAACCATACGCCACAACAGACCAGACATCACTCTCATGCTTATTACAAATACATACCAGACAATCTTAGAAAACTCGACACACAAGATATATTATGACAGAACAATCCTGACATCAAAACATTACACCACAACAGACCAGACATCACTCTCATAGACAAACAAAACAAAGACTACATTATAGACATCTCAATACCAGACACACACAACATCTCAGGATGCATTCACCCAAAAAATTAGCAAATACACAGAACTCTCACAGAGGATGCATTCACCCAAAAAATTAGCAAATACATAGAACTCTCACAAGAATTAAGTATCTCTGGGGAATGCAAAACGTAGTCACAGTACCCATCATTCTCTCCTCCACAGGATGCGAATGCAAAAAGTTTTAACATTACCAATCATTCTATCCTCAACAGGAGTAGGTAGTTATAGTACCCATCATTCTCTCCTCTACAGGATAATCCCTGATACACTACACAAAAGCCTCAAAACACTAGATCTACATCATTAGTTATAGTACCCATCATTCTCTCCTCCACAGGAGTAATCCCTCATCAAATGCACAGAACTCTCACAAGAAATTAAGCGTCTCTGGGGAATGCAAAAGGTCATAATACCCATTATTCTCTCCTATCTGACAGTCAGGCTGCCTTAAAGCACTTGATAATTCCCGATTTGTTTCGAAACTAGTCTGGGAATGCTGTCTTCTCATTGAGGAACTGGCCACCAAGAACAGGGTTCAACTGGTTTGGGTGC
>AYEL01066298.1:0-12758 GCA_000484575.1 Olivierus martensii
TTTTTTACATATTTATTCACAGTGCCAAGTTGTGATGTGATATAAATTATTTACTATTTCTGTAAATTATTTTCCATTGTCATTTATTTTTATATTCATCCCTTTATGTTCTTTATGAAACTTATCATGAATAAAAAAACCTTTATTTTACATTTTGTGAAAATTTTTTTTGTGTCCTCCTACTTATTTTACAGAGTGTATGTATTATTTTTTCTTCACTATTTATAGTACAAATATTTTCTGTACTTTGGTTTAAAAAAGCATTAAAATAGATACCTAATTATTATTTTTTACCTATTTATTTAATTTCCTACATATTACATATTGTAATGTGACAAAAAAGGTGTGACTGCCACTCCAAAAGGGAGAGGTGTGGGAAGATGGAGAGAGAGGAGAAGTAGTTGTCATTGGAGAGTTGGTGTCGACGAGTGAGGTTGTGTGGGTTCTAACTGTAGATAGACTGTCAGCGGCACTCCTGGTAGTAAACTAGAATTTTGTTAGTTTTAATGTAACAAAATTGGCACTCAACATGGGGCCATTCGAATCAACGAAGTCTGTACAAATATTCTGTACTGTACTTAAAACTGAGTTCATTGATGCTCTCAGAGCCTTGAAACTGTTGGAAGTCTTGATATTCAAATTTGTGCCGACGTACCCCAGTGAACAAGAGTACAGCTTGATTGAGACAAAGGTATTATAGTTTAGCCACATCTTAATCGGACTTGATGGATCTTCTGCCGAAATCACAGATAACTGAAATTCACCTAGATATTGGTTATGCAGCCATTGCACACCAGCAGAATCTGGAAGAATGGCACAATCTATTATATTAACTAATGAACAGTTCCAACAACTATTGGAAAATCTTCAAATCAACGCCACTCCCTCAGCGGAACACAGAACACTTCCTCCTGCCCAGGTGGACAATTTCTCAAAGTGTTCTTCTAGATTTAATGGTACGAAGGAAGCTGAAGTAGGTGCCTTCATCGATGCCATAGAAATTTACAAAGACTGTACCCAAATTTCGGATAAAAATGCACTGTGAGGATTGCTTTTGCTTTTGGATGGATTCGCTGCAAAATGGTGGTACGGGATGAAAAATACTGTAGACAATTGGCAAGATGCAATCGCTTTGCTACGAAAAATATATGTCGCTTTACACTATTTCACTGCTTAAATTTCAAATTAAACTGGATAATTATTTAGCACACATTGCAGTTTAAAACATAACACTCTTTTAATCAATCTTCACACAATACAAACGTTTTCGGCGTACAAACGCCATCATCAGGCATTTCACATTTCACTAAAATAGAATCATGAAAACATTCGAACATCGCTATGGAACAGTGATTCTTTAGAATAATTTTAAAAGTTCAAAAAATTTTCGTTTTTAGTACAGATTTAAATTTACATATACATATAATTATAATTTAACTAAAATAAAATATTAATAAAATTATTTATAAATAAAATCTTTAAAAAAAATAAAAGAAAACAAAAAAAATTTTCACAAAATGTAAAAGAAAGGGATTTTTATTCATGAAAAGTTTCATGAAGAACATAAAGGGATGAATATAAAAATAAATGACAATTGAAAATAATTTACAGAAATAGTAAATAATTTATATCACATCACAACTTGGCACTGTGAATAAATATGTAAAAAAAGTAGGAGGACACTTACAAATATTAAAGGAAAAATAAAAGATTAATATGAGGTTTTCTTTCCATCAGCATGTATTACCTCAAAGACTCGATTTGCCATAGAAACAAAAAGAGCTTGAATTTCAGTTTGGCAAACATTGGCCCAGACCATGTCAAGAGCTTCCCGGAGTTTGTGTATAGATTCATATTGTCTGCCTCCGTCATAAACACGTTTAACCAAAATTGCCCAGATGTTTTCCACAATGTTCAGGTCTGGGCTTCTTGACGGCCACGGTAAAACCCAGACATTGTTGTTTGCAAATCAGGTTTTCACACCTCTAGCCATATGGATGGAAGCTCCATCTTGCTGAAAAATCCAGTCTTCTCCACCTAGATCAGAGCATAAGGAAGAAGTGCTGATTGAAGTAAATGAATGTAATCTGTATGTTTTAGTTGGCCATGTAGAAAGGACAGGCATGTTCTTCCCCCATATCCAACAGCAAGCCACACCAAACTTCCTCCTCCTTGCTGTCGAGTTGAGTAATGTTGCTCCTCATTTCCTAGACAATGCCAATAATATTAAAAGCCATCAGGACCATCTAAATTAAACTTTTTCTCGTCCGAGAAAACAACAGACAACCATTCTGTACACCAAGACATGTGTTCTTTAGCCCAGGCTAAGTGATTAACTATGTGTTTATTCATTCACTTCGGATGATGCTTCCGCTTCTTAAATTCGAAGGCTTTGGATTGCTTAACATAATTATAAATGGTTTGTCTGCAACTCCTGTTTGTCGGTGGACCTTTGAAATGCTAGCACCTTTAGATCGGAAGACTAGTGGACCTTTGAAATGCTAGCACCTTTCTTTTTTAACTGTCTGCAGATGTTTCTTTGGTCATGAGGTGAGAGTTTTTTCGGTCTCCCAGTCTTCTTTTTTCTCCCATGGGTTTCAGGGTTTCTCAGGACAGTGGCGTAGCGAGGGGAGGGCAAGGGGGTCTATCATGACGAAATAGCATTTCAGCCTACTTTAAGCATACGTGCAATCTCCCTAACACCTTTTCCTGGAAAATAAATAAATATATATGCATATACAGGTATCCCTCGTTATACATGATCTCACTTTACGCGTTTTTGCTATAACGTGATTTTAAAAACTGAATTAACTTTTTAAATTAAAAAAAAATTTGTTTAAAATTCTCATGTAGATGAGACAAATGTGGATAAAGTGATAAGAAAATGAAAGTGATCTAGATCTAGTAAGTTTTTGATGTGTTATCCACAAATGTGGATAAACTGATCTAGTCCCACTCATCAGAGCCATGGAAATAAATCGTCCTTGATCAGAGCTCACTAACGAAGAGCTTTTAGAAATGGAAAACAACATGATGATTTCCATTTCCAGAAATCAGGAGCCCTTTGTTGCTGAGCCCATCAAATAGCTTACAATAAAACAAAAGACTGAATTTTTTAAACACATTGAGATGCCACCAGAATAATTGAAGAAACTGATCCTAATGAGACTAGAAGCACCAAACTTTTGAGAGAAATTCAGAATTCTTTGGACTGTTACAAAGCTTTATATAGAGAGGAGGAATGCTGCCCATCATCTGAGTCTTGACTGTTTCATTGAAAAAGTTGATCATCAGCCTATCATCCCAGGGACTTCATGAAAGCAAGAAAGTGATGATCCAGACTCACCAGATCCAGTCCGTTCATCATTGGATTGAAGACTCAGAACTATGTAGTGTTTAGAAGTTTATGATATTGTATTAAATTCATTCATCCAACCATTCATTCATTGAAATTTGTGTATTTTGTTTATAAGTTTAAATAATTCATTCAATAAAATTTCTTTTGCACACAGGTATAAAGTTTTCATTTTTTTTTTTTTATTTCTTTCTGAAGGAAGCCCCTATCCCTATCTCATCCATACTAAATTCAACTCACTTTACACAGTTATTTCATGAACCAATTAATCGCATAAAGCAAAGAATACCTGTACATAAACACACAGAGACATATATACACACTGTTTTTGTTGCTAAATTTTTATATGCTTCTTGAATTGATATCAAAAAAGAATCAACAGGAACTTTGGCAAATTTCAATTTTAAATGTTTGTCTAAAAATAAAAATATATTAATTTCTTTTATTGTTTGAAGAGTAAATCAAAAGTGAAAGTATTTATTAAAAGTGATTTCTTATTCAGTCAAAGTTTTCAGTTTGCAAACTTGGAAAATGCTATTTTTTACATAAAATTTTGAATCAGTATTTATAAATGTTTTCTTGTATTATTTAAATTTTATGGCACTTTTATTGACAAATGGAAATATTTCCAAAATGTTTTCAGTAGTTTTCTAATCCAAAGGGAGGATTTTTTCTTAAAAGGCAAATAGTTTACAATATAAATACAATGATACCTCAGATCACGAACGTCTCAGTTCACGAACAAATCGGTCTACGAACACCATTTCCGTGAATTTTGCTTCGCTTCCAAATCAGTCTACGAACACCATTTGCAAACAAATTTTGCTTCGCTTTACGAACGATGGTTCACGAACACGCGTGCACGGAATGCATGGAGCACACACGACTCACAGCGCACAAAACCCTGAACACAGCCTCACCCCCAGCAGCAATCCAGTTCGCCCAGCTCATATGGGTATAGTAAAGATGACGAACTGTTTCACAAAGCTCTATTTTGTGGGAAGTTCACATATCAGGAGTCGTTAACCAAAGCATGTGTCGTTAACCAAGACATTTTCCTTTCAAAATCTCGTTGTTAACCAAAGCCGTCATTATCCGAGGCAGTCGTTAACCAAGGTAATCTCTAGTAATCTCTATGACTTTAACACTGTTTTCTAACTGGTGATTATTAATTGTCAGAATATTCCAGTGTCCACATTCTTGGTAGTGTCAACTAGAAGATTGTAGATTGGGGTTCAACAGACCTGGCCTGATCCTCTCCTGAAAAGTCTGGAGAAGAAAACTTGATCTTCCATGATGATAAGTGGCTTCTTTAATGTCTCTATCTGAAATGTCGGAAATTGAGAGATTGGAACTCAATATCTTTGAAAGTATATTTAAGTATAGGATTTGAAATTGAACCTAGATATTTCAGATGATAATAGTTTTTTACTGATGAAGCTGAAAGAAAGACCAACTCTAATTCTACATACATCAATCAAGAACATCAGGTGCACCCATTCAAAGAACACATGTTTCCTATCAGTTTTCAATATCATATTTCAAACCTCAATATAATAAGAAGCACAGCCAAGAAGATTAATGCTAAAATTAATAACTAAGACCAAGTTCTTAGTTATTAATTTAACTGACTCTGATATACTCTTCTTGGTTGCCAAGAAGAGTATATCAGAGTAATGGGCATAATAGACAGTTTTACTAGAGGTCTGAACAAAGAGGTTTTTATAATTCTTCCATATTGGCAGATAGCTTCTTCATTAGGGACTTTCTCTAACAGAAGTGCATTATTTAGATTATTTTATAATAATAATTATTGAAGTTATCATAATTTATGTAATTAGACAGTATTTCAATGAAAAACAGTTGACAGTTTTTGTGTTCATAAACACACTATAATTTTTTATTGATAATTTACATTCCTGAAAAATGGCCTGGCCATTTCAGGAATATTTATGACCATTTTTCAGGAATGTTTAATTTTTATAAACTGAAGTTAAAATGCATATAACTTTTGCATCTGCTGAAATATGGCATATTTTTTAATAGATATAAAAGTTATATACAGAAGAAAAGAACTATTAAAAAGAAATGCATAATGAAAATTTTGTTTTTAAGTCTAGATCAATATTATATATAGTGTGTTATTTAAATTTGTAGATATATCAATAAATTAAAAAGAAAAACAAATCTGCCTATTAAAATGCAGATATAACTAAAGTATAAAAAAAGGAAAGTTCCCCCCCTCTACCTTAAAAAATAATCCAAATTTTCACCAATAAATGGCATTATATATCATATGAAATATATGCAAATTTCTGTCCTGCAATTCCTACACTGTACAATGAGATAGACAACATATCAAATACTTATCGTTTGATAATATTTAATGAAAATTACTGTTAAAAATTTGAAGTATTTTTTTAAGATGGGGAAAAATTCCCCTTTTGTTTACACTTTTAGTGAAACTTGAATCTTATTATACAAATTTATTCATTTTTTCTGATTTACTGAAGTGTCTACAAATTTATGGAACACACTTTAGATAATATTTAAAAATTTTGTAAGAAAATTTCTAATGTCCTAAACAACAATTTAAATGTTTTGTTTCACTTTTGTTAGAAAAGGATTGAATGCTTACAGAAATAAGCATCTATACTACTACTTCCAAATGAAAAAACCATGATTTTATGTCATTTCTTTTTTTAGCATATTTGTGCTAAAAAAATTAGTATGCCAAGAAGTGGTAAATATAGATTGTCAGAACAAGTTATAACAACATCAAGCAGATAAGAATCATATTTTGGAGAAAAGGTTGATATTTGAAAGAAAGGAGATAACTGCCATATTATGTAATAATTCATGGAGGTGGAGCAAAAGCTTGATAGGGGTATATGGTGGATATATAAAAGTTTAAATTTTGCTGTCAAGTGGCATTATATTGAGGACAGATCAATAGCACATGCCAGACAGTGAGAGAAACTTGATACACTAGTGAGAGGTTGCTATAAGAATTATGTCTGTTCCATTAACAAATAAATATTATTTTTCTGTTCTTTTCATTGAATGACAATACATAAGTTAGAAATAATTTTTTTATTGTTAATGCAAGACAACTAAAATTTACTTCTTCAAAAGTGTGCATGTACTTCTACAACATGGTTTTGCTCTTACACAATTAGAAAATTATAATAAACTTTAATTCTGTATAACATGGTTTTGTGCTGTATAAAGTTTATAGGAATATAACCACATTACAGTAAATTAAAGAATAAATATAATAATAAGTAGTGAAAACTACTTGCTTACTTTCTTAAATAAGTAAATAAAACTCAGCACTAAATAGTAAGTATAAATTTTTAATTGGTATAACGTTTTCGAGCTATATTAGGCTCCTCTTCAGTACCATACATTAAGCAAATACAGTTTAAACAGAACATTCCAGAATAAATAACTATTATTTATTCTGGATGTTCTATTTAAACTGTATTTGCTTAATGTATGGTACTGAAGAGGAGCCTAACATGGCTCGAAAACATTATACCAATTAAAAATTTATACTTGCTAAATTTAGTGCTGAGTTTTATTTACTTATATAACCATATTATGCAAGGATTACCTGTATTGCAATAATTTCTTGTTGCAAATAAGTTTTTTGTTTTCTATTTCAATAAATAATAGAATATTTGAATATATGTATATATGCATGTAATTTATTTATGTTTTAATATTAAATGCATATTGTTCCTAATTCCAAATTTTTGTGTATTTAGTAGATTATCAAGAGAAATTAATTTCCACACTGATTAATCAGGAGTACTTTATATTTCATGTTTAAATACTCTACAGACGAAATGATCAGCTTAAAATAGTGGAAAATATCTATTCATTCACTTGTCAAAGTAATTCATTGCATATTAGTCATTTAAGATCAAACTTGTCATGTGCAATTCACTCTGCGATCAAAATCAGCATACTTCAATACCTCACATTATATATAAAAACATTCTTATTAAGAAATATTATAGTGATTTATATATTTAAAAAAAAAATTTGCTCATAAGAAGTGATTAGGTAATGAGAAAACTATTAATATACAGCTATCCCTCATTTTACTGAGGTAATGCATTTCTTGGAAACTTAGGTAAAAATTTATAAAACAAAAAATTAGTTCTTGCTAATTCCAATGTAAAAATTTCCCATTGAATTCTTGGATTCCAGAAAATCACTGCCTTATTACAATTATTATATTAAACATTTCAAAAATTTTGATATTAAAACATTTCAAAAATTTTAAAATAAATACAATAAAACATAGTTTATTATAGTTATTACACGTGCCAAACAAAATAAACCTTGAAAACAATCAATTATTCATTTTAATAAATTAGCAGAACATCTGAATAATGAAATTTTTTATGAAATAATTTGAGGATCTGGATATGCAGGTAAAATTTATTATGATATAAATTAGAGTAAGTTCTTATATAATACAAGATAGGAATCATTGATTTAATCAAATTATAATAGATTAATTAATTAATGATGAAATGATTTATTCATAAAAATTAAACTAGTACAACATAGCATACCAAATTATCATAGATTTGACAATGTGAAAATTTATAAACAAGCATTCATAAAATGAAGAAAACTCATAATTCACATCAAGCTTTATTTTATATAAAACATAAAAAATACTTACCTTAGTAGCTTCCAACTGGGCTTCCAATGTTCCTGATCCTTCCATCATGGATGATCTGATTATAAGAAGAAAAAATTTAGTTTAATAAATACACACTCATTATATACATACTGTATATATTTATGTATAAGATAATTTACAAATTTTAACAGATAGAATAATATGATATTCATTAAACTAAAATTCTTTTTTATAAATTTAAAAAAATTACAAATTCAATTTTATTCTATCTGTTAAAATTTGTAAATTATGATATTCATTAAACTAAAATTCTTTTTTATAAATTTAAAAAAATTACAAATTCAATTCACTATTGAGCTATAACAGAAGCATCTTGAAAACACTGGAGAAGTTGAAAAGGAGTCCTGAGGGCAACATAGTGAAAAGCAGTAATAATAGCCTACTTCTAAATGTGCCCTTTATTTTAGAATAATTAAAAGTAAGAGATTAAAAAATATATATACAGTGGATTCCGCTTAATTGGGACACCGGTTAATTGGGACAACTGCGTAATTGGGACAAATCTCACAGAACGAAAACCAAATTAATAAACTAATACAAAATTTAAACGCTTAATTGGGATAACTTTTCGCTTAATTGGGACAGTAGCAAAAAAGGAATTTTCAATTTTTGATATACTTTAGGGTTGGTTCCATTGGTTTTTCCCGATGGCTGAGGTGCATCGGTGGTATGTCCACCCCACACTTTCTTTCTTGTGGGAGTGGAGATATCAGAATGTTTAGGTTGGGTCGGGTTGGTACTACTAACACCTTCTGTCCTATCAATTCTTTAGCAGAGTGACTGTGATAAGTTGATTATAGATAATGTAACATTGAGCCAGTTTTATTTTAACACACAATATACTGATTTCATTAATCAGTATCCATTGATTTTAATTTTATAAGCTTTTCAAGAGTTTTTAATGTTTTCATTTATAGTGCTGACCCTATCAATTTTATGGAGAAATGATGATGAAATATTATATTCAATATCCCAAACTTTAAAACTGCTTTCATCAAAATCTGATAGGGATAGTTTCTTTATGGAAGTGAAGAATATTCCATTATTATTATTTTAAAACTTCAAAATGATAATGTAAAATAATTTAAGTTTCAATACTAATGATTAAGATATAATCATTGGTAATTTAAATTAAAATAAATATTTTACAAAAATAGTAGTCACTTAAGATTGAAAACAACATTAATTAAAATAACAAATTGAGTACTGACTATACTGGCTGTATGATTTAAAATTTTTTCATAAATTTTAAGATCTATAAAATTACAAGAACATTATTAATTTTATAATAATGTATAAAAGTCTACAATGTTATCAGAATTCATTTATAGAATGTTTGGCAAAAGAGTGTTTAATAGCTTCAATGGCAATTTATCAGCAATTTATCATAGCTCCAGCAATTTATCATAGCAAAATTACAAAAAAAATCAATTCTTATTAATTAGATTAATATTAAATCTGAATTATTGTATTTATAAATTTTAAGAGTTAAAAGCAACATAAGTTTCTAAATATGCATGATTTATTAATTGTGTGTATAAATGATGTAATAAATCATTAATATATAATTACTTAATAATTTCTTGCAATTAATAAAATTAAAAAGTTTACTAATAATATATTAACATTGTATAGAAATAAAAATATTTAAAAATTTAACATATATAAAAAAGTTTTAAAGCAAATATTGTTATATTAATAAAATGAAAAAAAAAAACTAATTATAGAATGATCAATCATAAAATTATATAAAATAGAAAATACAATTTTATGATTTTAGCAATATAGCAATTATTTGCATCTTTAATTTAGAAATTAAAAATATATTTTAAATTATTTTATTTCAATTTTATATGAATTTCTTTAATAAAATATTTAAGATCTAAAAAAGATTTTAGTAATTTTAAAATAATTCAATATGATTGTTGTTTTTGAATTACATTCTATTATGAATAACTATATAAAAAGAAATATTTACCCATCAAGGAGCCACATTCTAAAAGAAGGAAATTGAAATATAGCATTCACAAAAATGTCAGGAACAGGTACATAAAAAAAAAGGAAAAAATTTAAATTATTAACCAAAAGCATCAAATAATCCTAATACAGTAAACTATCTGAAATCTGGCATATTTTGCAATCAAAAAATAGTGCCAGATTTTAGAGGTAAATGACATGGTATACCATCAAAGCATTAACAAAGATTTAATTAAATGGACAGAAAAATAATTTCTGGAGAAATCTATTAGTTACAAATATATTTTATTATAGAATAAATATTTCTATAAAATAGATATTATAAAAATAACATCTATTCATTTAACAACACACATTGTACAAGTACAGCCCATCAGATATTCTTTAATATGCAGAAAAAAACATTTTCTATAAGAATAATTATTTCATATAGTCAAAAATTTCTAATACAGGAATTCCCAAACTTGACTTCCATAAATTCAAGCTTATCTAAAAAATTTTCTAAAAGTTTCTCTCTTTTGTTTGAGATACAGAGCATAAAAATTTATTGTATTTGCAAGATACAAGTCAGAACATATTGGCTTACATTGTTTAAAAGATTGTATTATTTCATTTATGTTTAGTGTATTGTTTGTTGATCTTAAATATCATATTACTGGTATGATATCATACCATGCAACACTGTCTTGCTTTCAGTCAGAGCAATAATACACCAAAACATGGTATAGGTACAATCATAGTCATTCACTAGCTCTGTAGTTTATGCTTCAGAATTTTTGTTAAAAAAATCATTTTCCCAACTTCCACAAAATCCAAATTATGTAAAATCCTTCAGTCCCAATTATTTACATAACTCAGGAAATAACTATATTTTTCAAAAAGTGTGTCAATATACAAAATAAGTGTTTTATAATTTATTAAATTATATATGTATTTTATTCAAAATTATTATTTGTGTGTTTATAAAATATTATAAATGTTTTCTCTAATAAATTAATGTAGAATTCAGTAAAAGTTAAAATAAAAAAAAATAAAATATTTTATCACATCTGACTGAAAGAAAAGCCTTCCAACATGTAGCAATTGTGAAAATACTAAATAGTTTTTCAAGCAGGGGAAAAAATAATCACTCTGATAACTACAAAATTTATCATATTTTTACATATAAATTGCAAATTTTATGCAACTTGATTAGAAATAGAAGTTATTTCATTTGTGTTTGTGATATGAAATACAAATATATTATGTATTTGTGATACATAATACAAATATATCATTCATGTCTATGGGAAATTGAGTCTTGGGTTATGAGTTTTTACTTTATGAGCAATTTCCAGATCCAAATTAACTCAAAGTCAAGAGCTATCTAGCTCTTGACTGAGTTAATTTTGATATACTATATCTATATATATAGGTTATTTCAGAAGCTTATATAAAAACTAAGGGTTTGTAGCAGCTGCTCATCTAAACTGAAAATTCTTAGCTATTTTTCAAGCAAAACTTACCCCCCCTTTTTTTAATTGCAGAAGTAAACTGTAACTGTTTAAAGAATAACTTTGAAAATATCATTATATCAATACAATAAAAAATGTATAATGTATATTTTCTAAAAAAAGGCATACAATTTATTATACAATATATTGTAAAAATTTGTATATCAAAAGATCTTACTCTAAATTTAATTCTTTAAAACTCAGATATTCTACTTTCTTTTATATTCAAATTAAAAAAAATTTCATTTCATTAATAAAATTTTTAAATAATAAATTATATAACCTTGTTTCAGTTAACCAATGATGGAATGCATTTGCATGTTTAGCAAATTCTCTTCTAAGACGATCATTTTCTTCCTGACGTTGAGCTTCTTTAGTTAATTCAATATCTCTTTCCTGTTATAAAAAACATTATTAAAAGATTTGTAAATAGTTTAGAAATTTTATAGATAATTTTTTATTTAGTCTGTGAAAATATATATTTTTTTCATATACTAATTTGTTTAAAAAAGAAATAAAATTAATTTTATAAATATTTATTGCAGTTTAAAATTGCATTTTATGATACCATATGTAGGAAATTGAAATGATTCAACTGAAAATGCATCCTAAATATAAGTGCTTTAATTGTATTAGAATTGTAAACAAAATGACGAGATTCCAATAAAGAATATTATCATATAGATTAATTTTTATTTAGACATTATATTTATTATTGATTTTTTTTTACATTGGAGCTAATAAAATATTTTTATAAATATACTAAGATGATATTGCATAATTTATGTTCAATAAGTCATAAGAAGGTTAGTGCTGAAAATAAATTTTTTTTTAACTTTTCAATAAATAGAACATTTGATTATATTCATGTATATAATTTATTTATTTTTTAATACTAGATGTATATTGTCTGTAATTCCATTTTTTTTTTTTTTTTTTTTTTGTAATTCACCATCTCACAAGCGAGTCATAAGAGGTCGATTTTTTTTTTTTTTTTTTTGCATATTTTGCAGATTATCTTGGAAAATTAATTTTTTGACTATCCTGGTTAATCAAGAGTCTCATATATTATTTTGACAAACAAACATCTTATCTGATGTGATTTGAATATTGATCCTTTTTAATATTGATTTTTCTAGATTGTTCCAATATTATTATTATTATTATTATAATAATACAGAAGAATAAGTGTATGATTGCCTAAAACTTT
>AYEL01066299.1:0-75292 GCA_000484575.1 Olivierus martensii
CTAAGACTGCATATTAGATAAAACAGTTTAATAAAGATCTGGAATATTACAATATACAAAAGATATATATGGAGGCTGGATTATTATACTGATAATCCAGCTTTCACTGTATTTGAATTCATATAAAAACTTTTTCCAGGCATTGTCAAGAAAAGAAATTTTCCAAACTCAATCATTATTATTATTATTATTATTATTATATTACCTTTATTTCTTCAATAGAATTACACCTAACAGGATCTGTAAGATCTTCTTCAGCATTTTCAAACCAGCTGTTAAAAGCAGAAGCTTTTTTTGCAAAAGTCAAAAAGAGATCTTCAATCTATATATAAAATTTATAATTATTATTTCTGAAATATTACAAGTGACTAAAATATTTTATAAATTATTGTATCTATTATTAACCTGCTTGAATTGTTCTTGCATTTGTAATAATCTCTGTTTTCTTGCTTCAGAAGCAGCTCGCAAATTATGCCATCTGAAAAAAATATTATTTTATATAGTTAAATACATTAAAAATTATATTAACAATAATTATTGTAAACATAAATCTAGACTTTATAATATTCAATTTAAATATATTCAATTTTTAATTAAAAAAGTACATCAGAACAACAGAATGAAATAAAATTAAAAAAAGTATATTTGAATTATATTGACAGATTTTTAGTTATTTATAGGAATACAATTAAATCATAAAAATTTAGAAAAAAATTAAAATGGCATTATACTATATATACTTGTGTATAAGTTAAGGAATTTTTCCTGAAAAAAAAAATAAAAAATTTGAAGGGGATTGGCTTGTGCAGGGAAAAGTCAAAAATTGGAAAAGTTTTTGCAAGATCATAAGATTCACAGGCTTAGTCACACCATGTGAAATTCCATAATTATTTCTAACAAAGATCATTATCTTATAGATTCTTTTGATTTCTTTTATATATTTGGATATATATTAATTTATATAATATATATATATATATATATATATAACATAAATTTTTTTTTTTTTTTTTATTAAAAAAATAATATATATATATATATATAACATAAATTAATATTTCTGTAAGTATTTAAATATTGATACTGCACAAATATGATCAAAAATATATAAATCAGTCATATTGCATCCTCTTTGCACTACTAGCATAAAGAGGATACAACAAAATTGCTTTATATGTGCAGCTATGCTGTATATATAATGCTTATATATCCAATCACTACTGAATATTCAGCCACTACTGTAGAATGCAGTACTAGTGCATTCTATATTAGTGGCTGAATATACAGTACATACAATACTGGCTGGATATATAGCATTCTACAGTAGTGAATGGATGCACCATATTTATTTCTAAAAATGCTTATTTCTTTTCAGTTATATTATTAAAAATGTGTGGATGTACATAAATGTTCATATTTAAATATATTCAAAACTATAAATTTATTTGGTGTTACAATGTGTAAATCAATTTTTTTAATGAATAAATATAGCTATTGTTAATGAACATATTATCAATTAATATTAAATGGAAATATAGTGATCTCTATTGTTTCTAATTGATAATTTATGCTTTTTCAAATAATTGTGAATATTTATAAAATATATAGTGATTATTTTATAGCTGATTTCAGACATTAGATTTATGCTTCTAACAATTATTTGTGTGTTGGTTGGTTTACATCCCTATCAGATGCAGCAAAATTTTTAAATGTATGTTTTTATTCTAATTTTTCATTGTTTAAACTTTATTAAATATTTTTCTTGAGATTCAGAAATGATGGAAACTTTAATATTTATTTCAAAAGTCAAAACATTCCAGCACTAGACAGAAAAATGCAATTAAAGAAACATTTTTGACCATAACCAGTTGGATAACATCAGCTTATATAGTTTCAAGCAACCATTATATAGAGATCTGAGATAATTCTCAAGGTTGTTTGTTTACACTTAAGAATTTTTTTCAACTTCTCTAGCAGTTTTTGTAACCTTACATAACTGAAAACAAACAACCTGAGGAGTTATCTTAAATTACTATGTATGTTTAGTTTAAGCTGATGTAGACCAATGGTTATGGTCAATGTGATAACTGGTTATGATCAAAAACATTTCTTTAATAGTAACAAAGTATTTTTTGTCCTTAATGATGGACTGTTTTGACTTTTACAGAGTGGCAGAATGTCTTCAACATTAAAAAGTATTAAAAAATATACTTTAAGTAATTATAAAAGTACTATAAACTTTCTGTCCAACATGAAAATGATCTTAATTGTGATCTTGTTAAAATGTGATCTTAATTGTGCCAAAAAGAATTTCAGATGAATCAAATTTGAAAACAAAAATTGTAGCAATAACAAGGTTTAAGTTCTCTATAGATATCATTCTTTTTAAAATTGGTTTAGAACAGCATTTCCCAAACTATGTTCCATGTAACACCAGTATTCTGCAGAAGGTCAATAATGGCTGTATTCTCAATGACGAATTAATTCTCAGATCAAGATCACTTCTATTTTTCGTATTTGCCACAACAAATTTCTGAATTAATCTTCAACTACCAGGGGTTATTTAACTCTCTTCTATCGGGAAGGGGTTAAATAACCTCTCGCAGATGGAGATTAATTCACGGAATTTGTTATTCAGAGTACGAAAAATAGGAGTGATCTTAATCTGAGAATTAATTTGTCATTGAGAATACAGCCGTAAGTGTTCCATATAAAATTATGAAAATTAATATAAGCCACATGATTTTAAATGCTGTACCAAGTTGAAACAAGAGTCGCTATTTTATTTTACTATTTTCATATATTTCAATTATAATTTAATGATAAATATTCTTAACTCTTATACTTATTTGCCAAATTTATTATTATCTATCTATGCTATAAAATAACCAAGGTGTTCCGTAAAAATTTCAGGATTTTTGAAGTGTTCCGTTATAGAAAAAGTTTGGGAAACACCGGCTTAGAATATCATAATAGTAAAAACAAAAGCATTTCTGTAATAATATATAGAATATAATTTTTCATCTGTAATTGAAATTTTCAATTTCTAATAAAAAAATAAGAAAAAACATAGAAAATGAATTTTTCTTATATTAAATGAAAAATCAACACTTTCAAATTTTCTATGTCATTATATTGTGAAATCAGAGATGGGAATTAAATAGAGTATTTCATCAAGAATTCTGAAACCAGGTATGATAATTTAATGCATACACACTAAAGGTATATTTATTGATTAATTCTTAAAAAGATTTTAGAGAAGTGCATGAATAAGTGACACTCAGTATAGAGCAATAATAAAAAACTAAGAGATTAAATGCAATTATATTAATATAAAAGCAAATCAATAGACAGAGATATAAATTATATAAAAGTTCATTAACATCTAACATTTATAATAGAGATGTGCAAGCAAACAAATTTTTGAGCCAAGATCAATATGAATTTTTTTTTAATGATTATAAAAATTGAATCAACCTAAATAGTTCCCTCACAATACAAAAAAATCATTAATATTTGAGCCTTTATAAAATTTTGTATAAAAATATAGATACATTTAATTTACTACTAAATTCATGATTCTAAAAGATATAAAACTGGCTGTATGCCTTCTGTATTCAATGTGCAGTAATAGTTAACATGGAAAGGTAGAGAGCTCAGTGAAAATCTCAAACAAAATTATCAATTTTCATAAAGCTAGAAATGACTACAAGATCTTTAAATAGATGAATTCTGCCATTGAAACTTCAAACAATTAAGATGTTCCACTGTAGTCTTTATTTGAATCAATAAAAAGATAATAAATGAGTAAAACTTTCTAATTATTATTTTAACAACAGTTTGATATTATTTAGTTAACAACAAAAAATATTAAATTCAAAAAATTCCATGGAATTTATTCTAATCCCAATGATTTAATTAATAATAATCCATTAATTTATTTACAAAATATAAAATACTCACGTGAATAATCTTCTGAAGATTGCGCCAAGTATCTTCAAGAGCTTCCATTGTAAACCAAGTGTAAGGATTTGAACCAACATTGAAGCTTTTAATTTGACGATCTAATGCTGCCAGAGCTTCAAAGTCTGCCTGAGCAGAACTCAGGGAGGCCTGGAACTGTGCATGAGCTTCTCTTAATGCCTATAAAAAAATAATGTTTATTATTATATTTATAAAATCTCAATTTTTAAAACATTTATTTTTCATATGTAAGTAAGTTTTAAAAAAATGATTCACAAGAATTTATGATGTTACAAAAATTATTTAAAATTAACTTGTAATATCTTAAATTATTTCTATCTATTCACTTCAAATTTTTTTATTTTTGTAATTCCTCCAATAGGAAAAAAATTTTTTACTCTTTTGCTGTTCATTTATGTACATATAAAAAAACCACTGAACAAAATCGAAATATATTTATTTTGTTAAAAAACTGATTTGATCAATTTAAATTATAAAAAAAAGTTTAACAGTACTGATTAATATTTATGCAAATAGGTAAGATATTGATATCATCATATGTACAGATATACCACACTTAACACACACTCATTCAATATGTTTTCATTATAACATCCAAATAATTTTACTATCATCACTTGCTATAACATACTGCTGCCTTGCTTAACATACCGATATGGCATCAAAAATTTTCATCATTTTGAAACTGACAATGCAATGCAATCTAAAATGATGATCATGCAGTATAGTATATGCTGGATGTAATTTTGTTTCTATATTTCATTATAATAAAAATATTTTATATTTAATATTTAAAAAATACAATTTGTCATTATATTTCATTATTTTTTCACTTTTTATAACTACTTTGGATGTCAAAACAAACTTTTCATTATCTAATTTGAAAAAACAAATCATTGCTATGACTGTTGGAAATAACAATAGTAATTGAGATTTTTTGGAATAGCAATTGTTATTAAAAGCATACAAGATATTAAAGTAATAAGACAATATATAAAAAATTGAAAATAAAATAAAACTTGGAAATTTCCCTACAATTAATAAAATAAGAAATGCATCCACCACCCATCTATTGCTGGAAGCATAAATCTTGCAAACCGGATAAGTGCATAATAATCATCCATATATTATAATTTATTAGAAAATATTGATGATTAGTATGCATTTATATTATGTATTAAAAAACTTTATTGGACATATCAGAAATTACCTTGGCTACATTATATAATAATTCTCAACATATCTCTTCATCAACATACTTGCTGTTGATATTTTTAAGTAACAGTGCATATTATATAAAACACATTAAAAATTAATTTTTGAGTTATTTATACCTAAAATAGGAAATAATATGTTACCTATATATTATTATTTTAATATTTAATAAACAATAGAAAAACTATACAGTACTGCTTGTAATTTATAAAATACATATTTATCATTGGAGAAAATTTGATTGTATCAACTTCTTTAAACAAAAAAACTTAGTTTTTAATAAAAGTTAATCACAATTTAAAATAGCATTTTTTATAATATATAGAAATTCAAACAGTACTACAAAAAACTTTTTTATTGTAAATTTACATGCTTAGCATATCAAAACTGCAAACAAGATGATGATAAACTTCTAATACAGAACACATCAACTTTTAGAAGTTGAAATATGAAGCACTTGTATTTTTTGAGCTGTTAATAATTTAAATAATCTAGATTTTTCTTTATTTTTATTCTATATTAATAAAATTTGAATGATTTTTTCCATGTTTATAGGTTCCTTGAGGGAAAAAAAAAAATGCAAAAAAAAAAAAGGAATCACTCAAATAAATTGATAGCATATTAAAATTAAAGAAACAGTATTGTATTTGTTAATTTTAAATAAAATAAAACATAAAATAATTATTGCAGCAAAAACTTTTATAAACAATAATCGTTTTATATTAATTTTAATTTTACTAAACTTCTCAGCAAATAATTGCATTGTTAAAATATCAAAATTTTACATCACAATATTAATTTTTTCATATTCTTTTTTTTATAATTAAGAAAAATATGTACTGTATTTATTTCATTATAATATACCATCAACTATTCATTTATTTAAAAATATATTTTCAACTTTTAATCTGGAACTGTCCACTGTCTAACTGTATTTTATAATGTAGTTCCTATACTCAGTTAACATATTTTTGCTTAATGCATAGGTTTTCCAGTCCCAATTAGTAAGTTATAGTGGAGTATACCTATATATATAATTCATTATTGTTAATATAATGATTAAAAGAATAGAAAATTATTGTTTTGTTAGTTTTAAGACTATAAATATTGATGAAAAGAGAATATTGTGTGGCAGAAAACAGAATACTGATAACAAATAATAAATTAAATGGTTATATTCATTCATGAAGTTGCAAGATAAACTAAGACTGCATATTAGATAACAGTTTAATAAAGATATGGAATATTACAATATACAAAAGATATATATGGAGGCTGGATTATTATACTGATAATCCAGCTTTCACTGTATTTGAATTCATATAAAAACTTTTTCCAGGCATTGTCAAGAAAAGAAATTTTCCAAACTCAATCATTATTATTATTATTATTATTATTATTATAAATGCATATATTTTATTTATAGGTTGAAGGAGTGTATAGTAATGCAAGGTTCATGCATGCTGCTGCTTCATTAGTGGTAAATATTGAATTTTATTATATAATAATAATTGATCCTGGTATGTTTATATTCAATCATATTCTATTAGTGAATGAAATAAAAACAAAATTTCTTATCAATGATGCCATTTTTTCTTAATTACCAATGTTATACACAATTTCTGGGAGAAAATTAATGAAAGAAAACCATACAAATAATAATTATAATACGTGATATTGCAGTATTAGTTTAGAATATAATTGCATATTATAATCTAAATTAACTAATATTGCAATATCATATATTATAAATATTATTTGCTTTGTTGCCTTTCATTATTTATGCTCTTTTTATGCATGATATTGAAATAGTTGGAGATATTTAATTAAAATTTAAATTTCTGCAATTATAAATTAATAACTTTTACAATAAATAGTTTTGTTTGTATAAGGTAATATGTAAATAACATTTTCTTATAGAAAAATTCTGAATTATTTATTTAAATTTGAAAGATTAGATTTAGATTTTAACTATGGCAATGTCCATATTTGATTAATAATGAATTTTAACATAGCCATAGTTAAAATTCTTCCATCTCCAAGAATCACACCTATCTTGTGATCTTTGGATTTAACATAATGACTTAATACTAGACTTTGAGACTTTATGATGATTTAATTTTTCATAACAATTAAATAAATCTTAATATTCTGTGAAAGAGTGAATGTTTCAATATCAAATTTTTTAAAATAGTTGAAAATATTTATATATATTTATTTTAGAATAAGAAAAGCATATATTTATTTTATCATTTTATTTATACAGTCTCTCTCTGACTTACATAAATTCGACTTTATATAAAATATTTTCCATAACTTTATTATTATTTTTTCAGATATTGAGCATAAACATCTGTATTTGTAAGTTACAAGACTGAATATGTTAGTTTACATTATTAAAATTTTATATTACTTGGATCTATTTATGTACAGTCAATCAAAAAAGTATTGGGACACAACAAACTGTCAATCATTTATTGAAACTTTTGGGGAGAAAGGGGAAGGTCACTGTCCTGTATAGTGACCATCTGTGAAAAGTGACCAGTCAGGTCAGTCCCAAAGGATGGTCACTTTAATAGGTTTCACTGTAATTTTCTTTAATATAATTATGCTTTGATTTTCTGTTTCATGTTGATATCATTTGAAATGGGAAAATATACAATATTAATTCTTATGATGTGTTGTATTTATTCATACTTTATATCTTATATATGTTAGAGATACTTAGAGAATTAATTGCAATGGAGGTGATATTTATCAAACATTTTCATACAGCCAAGAAAGTAATTTGCAATGCATAGATGTTGTAGAATCTATTCTATGTACATATTTCCTATATTTTTGTTTAGTTTTATGTATTGTACAATTTTGGGACTTTTTAAATACAATTAAGGATGAATTGTTAATCCAAAACTGTTTTAATTTACTTTTTTAAATTTATTATATGAAATCAAATTTCACTACACATTTTAGAACACTAAGAGATATGTATATATATATATCTATATCTATTCATTATAAATTTATAATGAATGCAATATGGTTTTTAATCTAATAATATATATATAACAGGGGTAGCCAATAGGTCGATCGTGGGACAATTTGTAGTCAATCTTCGTAAGTTAATGGATGACTCTCTTACTGTATAGTGCCTTCTCTAGACAACTTTTGCTAACTTTTGCTTTATTGCTGAGTACGGCCCAAAACAGAATAGCCGATAGTGTGGGGGTCACGAATTGCCTCCCCCGAACGGAGACGGAGTCAGGGAAATTCCAAGGAAAGGGGAGACGTTTTATTAAAACAAACAAAAAGAAATACGACGACAGTTCGAGTTGTAGCTCGCGAACTTCGTCCATCATAATAATAAATCGAAGAATAATGTTTATACCAAATGTCTGCCAGATAGTCGCTAATCGACACCTGTCTTGACGAATGTTCGAGAAATAAACAACTTTGTTCTCAGCCTGGGAATAAGGGTCAGGAAGGTCACAGGTATTTAAGAGCCCACGCTGCCTTCGATCGGCGCTTGGTCCACTACTATTCTTGTTCTATCCGTCCGCCACCCTTCCCAATACAACTTTTTGACCAACGCCAGTTTCCGCAAGTTCTATGAAGTCGTCCGTTATTCTCCGCCTTTACCTATTTTTATTCATTCAGATTTTTTTTATTGGTTCTTGAGTGAGGAAAAGACGACTGTGTGAAACATCAGTATCGTTCACCAGATCCTCTGTGTGCTCCAGAAAATCCCATTAGTGAAATAAGGACTAAAGACTTAAAAATTTGGACTAAAGACTATTTTGTGTCGGAGTCCGACATCAGTGTTGTATTAGTCATCAACCTTTGGATATATATATATATTCAAAATATTCTGAATATATATATATATATATATTCAGGTACTTCTCTTTTGTTAAAAACCAATGTTAAAGATCTCTCTCTAATAAAGGAAGTTGTTCATGTTGAACATCGTCTCTGTTCTATCTGCCAAACCTCATTACTTGTCCTTACGCGCGCCGCTCATCGCTCTTTAGGCCAACACCTGTCAACATCATCCTCGGGGTGCAGGCCTCACAATAGCAGCAGAGCATTTAGACAAAATTGTAAATTTGCTGACGATGCCAACATGGCATCTATGAATTGACAGTTGTGAGAGTTGAAGTGAAGTATTGTGTTTGAGATTTATGAGTAAGTAAAAGGAAAAAACACCGTCGCCGCTGCCGGATATCTCGTTTTGGGATATGTGGTTTTGGCTCCTGTTGCCACTGCCGGATATCTCGTTTTGGGATATGTGGTTTTGGCTCCTATCTCTACTCTCACCATCAAACGAAAAAATTTCGAATGTAGATCATGAACTCATTGTTAACATATAAAGTCGATCTTAATGACAAACAAGTTGGCTACTCCTGATATATAAAGTAAAATATTAACGCCATATTGAATAACACAATGTTTCCCAAATTTTTTGTGTCCACTAAGTTTCTTTAAAATTTTATTAGCACAAATAATCCCTTTCAGATAAATATTCTATTCAAACATAAATGATTTTAAATATTTATTTTTTAATATTTTCATTATAACAAATTACAGACAGAAACTTTATGAACTGAAATCAAAATATAAAACTAAAAAAAGTGATAATCAAAATTAAAAAATTGTACTCTCAAAGATCTTTTGCATACCCTTGGAGTACATACACAGTGATATTTCACAATTCAACCCTAATCCATCGCCGAATTATTGTTGAATTGAGAAACTGTCGAATTATGGACAATATTTTCCATATAAGACTATATAAAATAGATTAATTTGTTGTTGGACTTCCATCCCACTTCCCTTAATGGAAGGTGAGAGAGATGCACTATATTATTTTCTTTATGTATTTTGCTATTGTTTAATACACTAAATTGCAAAATACACTATTTTATATATAATACACACAATTTATTAACCCTTAGATGTTGGAATGAAGTTTTCCAACAGACACCCTAGCATCCATAATCTTCTCTCTGTTGCAAAATGTTGCCACCGTTTTCCTAGGAATGCCATACTTTTGAATTACATCTTAATTGTTCTAACTTTCTGCACTTTATAATTTCTATCTTCTTCTCTATGATCAATCAAATGTTCTTTTCACTGGAATTATTCCTCTGGCCAGTTCTCTTTGAACAAATCATTCAAAATAATAATAATTACAGATGCATAAATTTTTTACTTTCTGAAAAATGCAGAATTGAAAATTAACACAACAACCGGGGAAATTCCAAGGAAAGGGGAGACGTTTATTAAAACAAACAAAAAGAAATACGACGACAGTTCGAGTTGTAGCTTGAGAACTTCGTCCATCATAATAATAAATCGAAGAATAATGTTTATACCAAGTGTCTGTCAGATAGTCGCGAATCATACACCTGTCTCGACGAATGTTCGAGAAATAAACAACTTTGTTCTCAGCCCGGGAATAAGGGATATAAATAATATTTCCTATTATTTAATAGTAGCTTACTTAGCTACTACCTGCTAGTATACCTTCTAAAATTCAGCAGCTAAACATTCCCAATATATTCTAAATAAGCAGTAATCCTTTGCTTATATTTAATTTTCGTTATATATATTAAATACAGTAAATAAAGGATTATATATCTTAATATAAAGTATATAATCCTTTCGCTGGTAAGATTCTAGTTGAGCTACAGCACGTGAATATATGATAAGTGTGGGGGTCACAAATTGCCCCCCTCGAACGGAGACAGAATCGGGGAAATTCCAAGGAAAGGGGAGACGTTTATTAAAACAAACAAAAAGAAATACGACGACAGTTCGAGTTGTAGCTTGAGAACTTCGTCCATCATAATAATAAATCGAAGAATAATGTTTATACCAAATGTCTGCCAGATAGTTG
Organism: Olivierus martensii; assembly: GCA_000484575.1. Taxonomy (NCBI): domain Eukaryota; kingdom Metazoa; phylum Arthropoda; class Arachnida; order Scorpiones; family Buthidae; genus Olivierus; species Olivierus martensii. The sequence goes on from AYEL01066299.1 coordinate 11,099, forward strand.
CGAATCATACACCTGTCTCGACGAATGTTCGAGAAATAAACAACTTTGTTCTCAGCCCGGGAATAAAGATCAGGAAGGTCACGGGTATTTAAGAGCCCGTGCTGCCTTCAATCGGCGCTTGGTCCACTTCTACTCTTGTTCTACCTGTCTGCCGCCATTCCCAATACAACATTTTGACCAATGCCAGTTTCCGCAAGTTCTACGAAGTCGTCCGAAGATCAGGAAGGTCACGGGTATTTAAGAGCCCGTGCCGCCTTCAATCGGCGCTTGGTCCACTTCTACTCTTGTTCTACCTGTCCGCCACCATTCCCAATACAACATTTTGACCAATGCCAGTTTCCGCAAGTTCTACGAAGTCGTCCGTTATTCTTCGCCTTTACCTATTTTTATTCATTCAGATTATTTTTATTGGTTCTTGATTGAGGAAAAGACGACTGTGTGAAACATTAGTATCGTTCACCAGATCCTCCGTGTGCTCCAGAAAATCCCATTAGTGAAATAAGGACTAGAGACTTAAAAATTTGGACTAAAGACTATTTTGTGTTGGAGTCCGACATCAATGTTGTATTAATCATCAACCTTTGGATATATATATTCAGGTACTTCTCTTTGTTAAAAACCAATGTTAAAGATCTCTCTCTAATAAAGGAAGATTGTTCATGTTGAACGTCGTCTCTTTCATCTGCCAAACCTCATTACCAGTCCTTACGCACGCTGCTCACCGCTCTTTAGGCCAACGCCTGTCAACATCGTCCTCGGGCCTGCGGGCCTTACATAAGCGACTGCAGACTCAAAATTAAAATCTTACTTTTTGATTATACGATAGATTCTACTAAAAACATCTTGAAAGCCCTGATGGTTTTGGAGTGAATCTTTAATACAACAGAATTGTCGATTAGTATTTTATACATCAGTTGGTGGACAGCAAATCTTCAATTCTCTAATGTATAGTTTTTTGGAATGAATCTTTAACAACAGAATTGCTGATTCGCAATGTTTAAATATCAGTCGGTAGGAAGGCAAATCTTCAATTTCAATACTTTAATTTCATATTAGAAGTAAGAATTTAATTTCGAATCAACAGTCACTTATTATAGATCCACGTGCCATTGTCGATTATTTCCATATTTATTTATTAATAAGGTTGGAAATCTAGATATTATAATATTAGAAAACATTATTGTTATTACTTACCATTTTCCAATGCATTTTTTGTGTGTTCGTCAACAAAAATACATCAAATTGATAATTTCCATAGAATAGAGTTATTTTCTTCATGGAGGCTGCCATCTTGTCGATTTAGGTCTGCAGCTATGCTCTGTTCCACTGCAAATTCTAACTTAGCAGTGCTGAGCACTAATTGGCAGCAGTGCGTTCAGTAGCGGTTGGCTAACTTAGCTATCGCAGCCACTGCTCTACTGAACTCACCTCTGGTTTTGTTATTATGGTTTTATTTAGTATTTTTTCTGTTAAAAGAGACACAGAATATGATCCTACCACCAAACCCTTCATGATGCTTCACTCATTATATATGATGTGTACATCTTGTCCTTGAATTGTTGGTGTATGTGTGCTAATGATATGAATGTGATGTCTTCTTTCCAGAATATATTTTTTGCAAAAAAGTGATAATTAAAATTTAATCCTGATTTACCTAATCACTCTTTTGTAATTTTTTTTTTGTGTTTATTAGTTCAAATACTAGTCTCTTATGGTGGTTCCTAAATTTTTCAGTTGCTGAATTTTTTTTGAATGTGTTTATTAATTCAAATACTAGTCTCTTATGGTGGTTCCTAAATTTTTCAGTTGCTGAATTTTTTTTGAAATTAACCTTTTACAAAAGTTGTTTTGAATGGATCTTTTTTTAATCACTTCTAATCAATTTTCTAATTTTATATTCATATTATGCTGACTTTGTGATTAAGATGAATTTTATTTTTGAAATTTAAATAATAATTGCAGTTTTCATAAGATGAGCTATAAAATATTTAAAACTGAAAAATATTGAGGATAATATGAAAATATTGGTTAATTCTGTTAAAATAAGCAATATTGTTTATTAATCATTATTTTTTGTTTCATCTTCACTGCTATTTAGGCAAAAAATGAAAATCCAAATGTAAACAGTTATCTACCATTTATTTGAGTGTGGCACTTTGTTGCTTTACTGCAATCATCACTTCCTGGAAAATTGTGGCAAATCTACTTTATGCTGCAGCATGTGGTAATGGATAAATCAGTACAATAAACCATTTGTAGTCCAATTAGACAACATAAAGAATATTACAGCTATTTATGTATAAAATGAGATCATTTTCATTTATATTAGGATCCCAAAGGTCAGTTTTTCCAAGTCTGCTGAAGTGACCATATAACGAGGTCTGACTGTATTTTGTATTATGCATATGTATCACCCCATAAGGGTTGGCATCCTATCGATATGGACCCTGGGCCAATGTCCTGGCTGGACCCCCCTCTCGTAGGGACTGAGTCTGTCAAAGAAGTTCACTGTAAGAAAAATCAAAACTTCGAAATCGCATGCTTAATGTCTAGAAATCATATTCCATACATCATCCTAACGGTGTATGACATCATTGTTAGGAAGAACCATCATTATAAAATATGATAACTCAACTCAACTAGTTAAAATACAATGTAAGGGAAAATGAAACTTCTATGTCTCTTGAGAGCCATATGATGTAAATGCATTATTCTAACAAATTTTTTACTGTTATAATTTAATATGAAGTTTTTTTAGGAAAGAAAACAGTTATTCAATAACAACAATAAAAAGAAAATAGTTTTTTGTAAATTATCAAAATTAATTACTACTCATTAATGAAGATATGTCATCCTAATGATGATGTCGGTGTATGGCATTATCGTTATTGGTAATTTAAAAAAAGCCGACATTGGTCTTGTTTCTTGTTGGATAAAACAAGCATGGGATTCAATCTCACCAGAAGTGGCTTTAAAATTGTTTAAAAAATTCTGTATTAGTAATGCCATGGATGGAACAGATGATGATATGATTTATGAATTGGATGAAGAAAACAGTGATAAAGAACTTGACAATTACTATGACAATATTGACGTCTATGATGACATGGAAACAATGGAAATACCTATGGGAACTATTTGAAAATTCTGATAGTGAATCTGATTTTGAAAGATTTTAAATAGTAAAATTTTACTTTAGTCCAAAGCAATCGAGTGCATTGCACTGCTGATTCCAGCCTGCATTTAAATAAGTGCATCAGATAAACGATGTCATGCTGCCTGATGTATTGCAATGCAGAAATCTTGACAATAATCAAAGAATCTTATATAGGTGTGCTGCACTGGATTACTTTGGATTAAAGTAAAATTTTATCTTTTAAATTGATATACTGGTATTTGTATTATAATAATTTATTTTATATATACTGGTATATATTTAAAATTTCAATAAAATATTTATTTTGGGAAATGGCATTAATATATTAGTAACTAAAAATCAAAGATATCTTAATTTATTGGTTTCAAATTTTTATTGAATTTTAAGTGCTAAAGTCGGAAGGTAGGCTTATATATGGGTTTTACACTTTTATCGATTTTCAAATTAAAGTCAGGGGATTAGCCTATACATGGATCGGTTTATATTTGAGTATATACTGTACTAGTTTATTGGAAAATGCTCTGAAAGAACAGAAAAAAGGTGAATATATTCAAGGAAGAAGGTCTCAAACATTAAAAAGAAGTGTGCAAGCATCAAAAAGACACATACAAGACTTAAAATCAATTTTTAAAGCTGAAGTATACTTTAACCTCTGAACTTGGAAAATTTTATTCCAATCTATCTATAGACATCAACTGTTTATTATTCATTTCAGAGCAGTACAAGTGAAAACTCTAATATGGCAACACCTATAATCCAATATGCTTTTAAAATTCACTGTCATACCTCATGCTTGGCATAGTCATGACTAGGGCAATTTTCAAGTTGAATCTGATGTTTTAATAAATTTAAATGCTCTAATTAACTAATTTTATGATTACTTGTTGATTCTTTTATAAGTTGAGTTTTTGTTATATCAATAGAATAAGTTCTATTGATGTGAGGGTCACGAATTGCCCCCCCCCGAACGGAGATAGAATTGGGGAAATTCCAAGGAAAAGGGAAACATTTTATTAAAACAAACAAAAAGAAATACGACGACAGTTCGAGTTGTAGCTTGCGAACTTCGATGCACTGCCAGATATAGATTCACAACCAAAATCAAAATGCAGCTGGATTCCACTGCAAACCAAAGTTGTTGGATGCAATTATACTTTCATATTTTCCAACTTGGCCGCTTTTTGCCTTTACTTGCTCAGCTGCTGAATACATTTTTTTCCAAGTTCAAAGATTAAAGTATACTTCAACTTTAAAAATTGATTTTAAGTCTTGTATGTTTCTTTTGATGCTTGTACACTTCTTTTTAATGTTTGAGACCTTCTTCCTTGAATATATTCACCTTTTTTTCGGGGTATTTTCCAATAAACTAGTGCATTACTTTTTGTTAGGCCAAAATTTCTTATTGAATAAACTAAATCGTAGAAGAATGTTTACATCAGCTGTCCGACGTTTAATCGTGAATCCGACACCTGGCTCGGTGAACGCTCTGAGATAAATGAAAACATCTTGGTTCTCAGCCTGGGAATAAGGGTCAGAAAGGTCACAGGTATTTAAGAGCCTGTGCCTCCCTCGATCGGTGCTTGGTTCTCTACTACTCGTGTCTTAACCATCTCCTGAAGCTCTATGAACATTTTAGTCTGGCTGACTATTGTCCGTTAGTTTCCGAAATCATCTATTTTCTATAATCTTTTATTTTCTTGTGAAATATATTTGTTCCTGTCTAAGCCGCCGCATTCGCCAGTATGTGACGATCTTCTCGGACATACCAGATTAATGTCCAGGATTCGTCCATGCCTGGAAATACATCTAACCTTACGCTGACAATCTCTGCATTAGAGGTGAGAAGAATTATGGATATCTACCATTCACGACTTGAATAATTGGGTCATCAATATTAGTGTATTAAGGACTAAAGACTTTAATAATTGGACTAAAGACTGTTGTATCAGTGTACAACTTTGTCGTGATCATCATCATCTATTCTGGAATTTGTTCAGGTACTTCTCTTTGATAAGAGAAAAAAATGTTAAAGATCACTCTCTCTAATAAAGGAAGTTGTTTTTGTTAAACGTCATCTCTGTTCTATCCGCCAACTCTCATTACCCATCCTTACATTTCTCACCGTTCTTTAGGCCAACGCGTCAACATCGTCCTTGGGAATGCGGGCCTTACATTGATATAACATGAATAAGACAAATTAAAATATACTAAAATTGTATTTTAAGTTTCAAAACTAAGTTTTTTTAATCTCTTTGCAAATAAATATTTTATACTAAAAATAGTTTTCAATAAATAATATGTACTTCAATATTATAATCCACTTACTTGCTTTGTAAGAAGAGTTTGCACAGATGATAAATCTCTACCATAATCTTCTGATCTTACATGCACTTCCTTATCAGCTGGAAAATAATGAAAAATTAGTATAATAAAAAACCAGTCAAAAATTATATACAATATATACTTGTGTATAAGCAGATCTCTACTTCAGAGGTTTAAAAACAGGTAAAAATTTGAAACCTTTATATAAGCTGATTCCCAATTTTCAAGTATAAGAACTAGAACTGTTGGCTCAAATCCAGTATGAAGATTTGAAGATCCCAAACTTCAGTCTTTAAATCTTTTTAAATTTGTTTCCTTAAAAATTAATTTAAATTGGTAAACAGTATCAATGGAAAACTTTTATTTCCAGTGGGTATTTAACCCACTGGAAATAAAAGTTATACCATATTACTAATCTTTCTCCATTTTCTGGAGTGATTTGAAGCTTTTTCTTACGAAGTTATAACAATGACAATAATTATAGAATAATTACAGCTTGGTGCTCCAAGAGATCAATCCATCAATTCTCCTCCATCAATCCAATTGTCCAACAAATTGGACAATTGGATTGATGGAGGAGAAAAGGATATTGTCCAAGTCAAATTCCATTATTTATTACTCATATATAACATTTACAAATTACTGCATTTATTCTAAATTATTGAAAATAATGTAGCACTCAAGCACTTTATGCAGTTGGTTACTAAAATTTCTTTATTCAAAGTACTGGTGGTTATAAACCATCTTCAATGAAAAATACAATATAATACTCATATATATTGCTTGATGAGAGAAAACAAATCAATTTGTGATTTTTCAACTTCAGTTATTATGAAGTTAATTTTAGATCTGTGTCCTTATTTTACTGTTGAACCACCATGCATTTTAATTGTTTAAATCTTACTGGAAAAAATATTTAATTATTCTATCCTTTTTTTTTTATCAGATAAAATATATTATGTAAAACTCATTTTTTAGTCTTATATATTCTATTTTTATAAATTAATTTTTAGTTATGTTTTAAATTAATTATTTAGTTAATTATTTTCCAGTCTTGTCTGAATTTTATAGGTGCCTTTTACAAACATTGTATTTAGCCTAGTTTGATCCAGGTCATCTTTTTATCATCAAAAAAAGGAGTAAAAAATAAACTGTTCATTAAGAACATAGTTACATTTACTGGCAATTAATGGATTGTAAAGTTCAATGAATTAATAAATAATATTTATCAAAAAATGTGTAACTCAAACTTTCCAGATTTTTTCATCATCATCAATTCATCAGCTTGAGTTTTTGAAATCTTCAGAACTTCAAAAACTCTAGTTAGAATAATATGATATTCATTGAAAGATGAATTCTTATATAATTTTTAAAAATTTCCAAATCCAGTTCACTGTTGAAAAATGGGAAAGTTTCAAATGTGGCAACTTACATAAAATGGCAAACTTTTATCATCAAAACATGCAATGCAATGCAAACAAAAATCTGTATGGAGAGAGCATTTTCTACTGTACAATACAATTTTATTAAAGTATTTGTTCAATAGAAAATCAAAGAAATAATAAAAAAATTTTCATCATTTCAAAATATCAATAAAAACATTCAACAAGTTTAAATAATAAAAAAATCTGAATTAAATCATACAATAGATATTGCACTGCAACTGATGGAAGTGGAAAGCCAACCAGCACATACAAAATTGCTAGAAGCATAAATCTGATGTCCAAAATCAGCTGCAAAATAATCATTTCATATTTTCTAAATGATAACTGTTAGAAAATGTATAAATTAATATTCAGAAATAAAGATTACTACTTTTCTATTTAAAATTACTGATGAAATCCAAAATAGTTACTTCCAAGTTTATCTGTTAAAAAAAATATTGCTGTACATATTTCCAATCTTATTTCTGAACTGCATTGCAAATTAATATTTTTGAATGTATTTAAATATTAGCATTCATACACAGCTGTATATTTTTCATAATATAATCGAAAAGAAATAGATATATTTTTTGGAATAAATATGGTGGAATCTGCCATTACCACAGGAGTGCTACTAGTGTAAAAACAATGCAACACAATTACTTTATATATTTTCAATCATATTTCTTGTGCAATATCCAATACTTAAATACAGGAATACCTCAATTACCGCGGTTTTGATTATCGCAATTCTCGATTTATCGCTGTTTATAATTTGATACCGAAGTTCCAATTATTGCGCTCCAAATTCGAATTATTGCGGCCTCAAGATATAGCCCACTATATAGGCAATCAAAATTACATTTGCTCTCCAGGTAGCACTTTGTTTTTATCCTACGGCACTTGCTCACCACTAATCAGTAACCACTAATCCACCTTTATTCCTGTGGACAGGACCAGCTTAACCTGGTAAACAGACGAAGCACCACATCGGGGCGCCAAAATTATCATTTTCTCAATATTATTACTCACTTGTCAGCAATATTGTATATTGCTGAGTAGATGTTACAAGAAAGCTGCATTGAGGGGCTGGGACCTCTAGAGCCGGTACTGCATGTGAATAATTATCTTTCTTCTTATTTACCCCTACAATGAATGCTAAAATAAACAAGGATGATATCAAGTCTAAAGCTATAAAGAAGAAACGTATAGTGATCAGATTAGAACGTTTAACACATTTCTTTTTTCCTGAAAAATCCATTTCTTGAAAAATCCTTGACAATGATCACCCATTTTACATGCATTATTTATCCCAATTATCGCGAATTCGATTATTGTGGTATTTTTCGTGGCAGCAATAACCGTGATAATCGAGGTATTCCTGTATCTAAAAAAATATATTAATTTATGCATAGTCATATATAGCCACATATTAAAAAAAATCATCAAAAGAATCTGTAAATTAATTAATAATCTTTGTTAGGAATAAATAAGGTAAATCATATGGCTTGCACAAAGTCATATTAATAACATGGCACAACTGAGTCAGTAAATTCTAAGATCTTAAAAATTTTCCAATTTTTGATTGACCCATATATAAGCCAACTCCTTTCAAAATTTTCTGACTTATACATAAATATATATGCTTTATCTCATAATTTTTAAACAAAAGTTAATTACCAATCCAACTCTCCACAACATCAGCCTTCCACATAAACTGCAAATATGCTGAATTGTCCATTAATTTTCCTTTTCTACAAACAGCACTAGTTTCTAAAGATTCTAATCGGGACTGTAACTGAACTAAACGTTGATTGATGCTTTCTGAATGATGATTGCCATCATTTATTAACTGCTGACCGTCCGTTGTGATATCAGTACAACGCTCACGATGAACAGCAAAATCAGCTTCAAACGCTTCATGTTTCTTTAACAAGCCCTATAATATAATTAATATTTATAGTTATATTATAGTTTTAATATTAATTAAAAATCAATATTCAACATATAAATATTCAGTTATTTTACCATTAGGAATATTACACAAAACTATTTTTTAAAATTATTTCATTAAATTATAAAATTTTTTATATTTACAAGAAAATGATCTCTCATTAAATAAATTAACAAATCAAAATTTGTAAAAGATACATTCTGAATTCCTTTATGGAAATATATATTTGCATATAAGCATTTTAAAAAATTTATGGAGAAAACTTTTGCACCTCAAATTTTTCAAGAAGTGGGACTAGATCCTTTATAGGAAAAGCAATCCAGCCACTAAGATCATATTGTGGAACAAAATGATTCTTATTTTAGCAATTATAGGTTATTAGAATATTATGATTTTATGATATCAAAAGGGTGACATCTATTATCATGTATAGTATATGGCTAATATCAATATAACAAACTAAGTAGACTCCTGATTATCTGAACACAAATAAATTTTATTTTTTTTAGTTTTATTTATTTTTCTTTATTTACAGTTTGCTTGTTAATGAATATTTTTCAATAAACTCTTGTGCATTTATTCTTTGGACTATTGCCTTTTAAATTATAATACTGTAGCTTTTAAGGTTTATTACTTTTTAAATTTAAAATATATTGAAAAAATTTGTGGACATAGTGCCGTTTACCTTTGAATATCTCTGTTATATATTGAAATAAGATTTAGTACCTATACCTCTGTTAGTGTAATGAAAGTACATCCAACTAATAGCATTATTCCAATATTGAAAAAAATGGACATAGTGCATTTTACCTCTGGCATACAGATTTAAATTTTATATTATACCTGCACAGCTGCCATTGAATCTCCATAGTCTTCCACAGATAAAAGTTGCTGCTTTTCAGATATCCAAGCTTCTTCTTCTTCAACTCTTGCAAGGAATTTCTGATATACTAAAGATTCTTCCAACTTATGACCACGATCTGATGCCATCTTTATTATAATAAAAATTTTTAATTTATTATCATAAAATATAAATTAAGTTATAATAATGCAATATATTTTTTAAAAGCATATTTTAGATAATAAAATTCAATAATAATTAATATAACTTATATTAGCAATACTATACAGGGCTATTAAAGAAGTATCAACATATGCCCAACAAAATCAAGATTAATTTTCTTTAATTTCATATCTCATGTACTGATCTATAAAACTTGAATTTGTTATTAGAAGTTGATGATAAACTATTAGAAATGGAATATGTTAGCTATTAAAAAACAGTATATTTTTCTTATTACAAATGTTTTTCATTTGTATTTTATATTAATGTAACAATCAGTTTGGTTAAATATTGTTTATATACAAATGCTCCTCTACTTACAATCATTCGGCTTATGATAATCCAATCTTACATTTGCTATTACAATATTCTGAACTTGGCTAATTTCACAGTATATTGGCTAGAAAGATTTTTTGTTTTATTAAAAATTTATTGTTAGCCAATGAGTGCATGATAAAAGTAATTGCTTACAATCTTTGAAGACTAAGTTCAATTCTAGAGATTTCAGCATCTTGAAGGATCCAGTTTTCCACTGTCTATTATTATTTAAAAAAATTATACCATTTTCAACTGATGATTTTTTCAACCTATGACAATGTTATCAAAACATAGCACTATCATAAGTAGAGAATCACTTGTATCTGAATTTTATCATCTTGTTTAAAGGCTGAATGCTTCCTTGAAGTCAAAAATGTTACTGTTTTTGTATTAATGTGATAATTAAACTGATTTCTCCCATTTTTTGCATTTTAACTTTTCTATCTATTAAAAATTAGACAATTTATTATTTTATTATCTGTATAAATATGAAGCATCCAGATTTTTCAATGCATTTATTTTATTTTTTATTATAAGTTTTTATTAAAGTTCTCTTTCAATAAAAATATCAAGAAAACTTTATAATAAAATTTTCTGCTGTTTTAATTTCTATAGAAACAATATAAAATGAATTAAAAGATGTAAAAGCAAGAAACCAGTTTGCACATAGCACTCAAAACTTGGAAGTTATATTCTAGTATCCCAAACAAGCTTAAAATAATAATATATCTTTTAAACTAAGGAATCAGACAAACTTAAGAGAAATTTCAACAAGCATTATATTAGCTTCAAATAATATGACATGAATCATTATAAAATCTTATGGATTACTATCATATCATGACTTCCAGTAAATAACTTGCATATGATTAATATGAAAAATATTGTACAACAGTTCCAGAAAGAACTAATTAGAATATGTCTTCTATTTTAAAATATTTAAAAATATGTGATTAAAATATAAATCAAATTATTTTCACTGGCATAATTTTTCAAAGTTAAAAAAAACCTATCAAATAATTCCACAGTTATAATAGAGAAACCTCAGAAGTTTCAATGTCCATTTTTAAACAGATGAAGTTACAATGTTAATTTTATATCTAAATCAAACTTAATTTAAATGTCATTTTTAATGGTCCATTTAGCAGATCATTTCAGTGAATTTCATAAAAATCAGTTGGATAATTCAAAGTTATTAAGGGAAATATCTAAAGTTTGATGATCATCTATTTTTAACTGGTTTGATAAAGAGTTAATTAATGTGTCATTAAAATCAGTTTCAATAATGTAACCTTATTAAACTTCATAAAAATTTATTAAATAGTTCAAACCATATTAAGAGAATATTTCAGAAATTTGATTGAATGTCATTTTTAAATAGTTCTAAAAATATATTTAAATAATTCTCAATTAATCTTTAAAATTTACTGGCCAGCCTGGTCATTCTGCTGGAAAAAAACATGCAAAATGTAGTTCTTTAACAACAATGTATAAAATGCATTTAATAATAATTAAAAGATTAAAGTATTTTTATTCAAACTATAATAAGATAATTTTCTGATATTGTCTATTTAGTCAGTCAAAAATGTTCTTCAATAATAACAAACTGTAATGAGAATGTATCTGTAATAGTACAATGATAACAATAGTACAATGAACATATAGTAATGATATGGTAAGAAGATTACAAGATAAAACAATGAAATATAATTTCATACAATGATTTTAATATTGCAGAATTTCATTAAAATTATTTTTTAGCAAAAAATAAATAGTTAATGGTTATAAAATACTATACTTATTAAATTTAAATTTATAAATATTGCATACCTGATTTAATTCTTGCCATGCTTGTTCTAATGCCTGTAATCTTTGTTCAATTTCAGGAACTCCAAGATTTGACTCAGCCATAAGTTTCTGACCAGCTTCTTGAACTGCCTGAATAGCTGGTTCATGTGATGCTAATTCAGCTTCCAAACGTTTATGTTTCTTACGTAGATTTTTTACACCAGTAAGATCTCGACCATAATCATCTGAGCTAACTAACAATTTCTTCTCCCTAATAATAATAATAATAATAATAATTTGATATACCAATTCATTAAAGCTAAAATAATAATTAAAAATTAAAAACAAAAAATAATTAATATTCATAAAGATTATATGCTATTGATTAGTTTTGCAGAGACAATCAATCAAATCATGATTAATAAATTATTCCATAAATATCATGTTGAATGCTAATTATCATCATCATCATTTGTTATAATTAAAAATTATTGAAAACACATTTTAAAGAATATATTATCTGATGACAAATGCAAATTTTATACAATCAATGAAATAATATAATACATTACTTCAGATTGCAAACTTCTTCCTTTACAATTTACAAGCATAAGTAGTCAAAATTATTCATAAAAAACTAATTACAAATATCAACAATTCCATATTACAAATATATTCAATATTAGAATTGGCTTTAACCATTATGAAAAACATACAAATGCATAAGACCATTAAAAAAAAGTCATAATAGGCGAATGCTTTTAAGATACAAAATTTAAGATATTTTTTTTTTAAGAGACTTTTTATAAATAATCTCCTCTGTTCCATTTATATATTTTCATCACATTCAGAAAAAAGTTATTTTAATCATTTCTTTTGTTTTCTTCTCTATCAATAATATTTCTAGAGTAGCTATCAACCCAGTAATTCCTATTATCTCTTGGACATGTAACTGTAATTCCTTATTAGATAAATAATCAAAATATCTTATGACTTTCTTTCTTATGGTACAATCATTCCTAAATCACAGCCATAAAATCATAAACGAGTTCAGTTAATCCTGCCGCCAATACTCCAGGAGTACATTTACTTTGCAATGCTACTAAAACCACTTATGCAGAAATAAAACTAATAAGTATGCAATCCTACAGATTACACATTAAGTGGAAATATTTTTACATTAGTATTAATGAGAAATGAGTTTCCAATTTATGAAGTCTCACCTAATAAAGTTTTAAGGTCTCAATTATCTTTGTAGTTTGAGGAATATCTATATCTATTTTGAAATAGTGTTTATAACCTATACAACTGTTGATCATATACCTCATATATAGATGACACATTCTTAATAATGGATCATATTGGATATGTTAAACAAGCTAACAGATTTATCACAATGCATTTAATTTTGAAATTCAGGCTATGGATATAATAAACAAATATATAACTCTGTCTGGCATCAAATTAAAATAATAGCAAAAAACAGATCTAAGACAGGAATAAATTTATTCCTGTCTTAGAGCTGTTTTTTGCTATTATTTTAATCAGGCTATGGATTATGAATAAAGAAAATTGTTGGATATTACTGTATTTGTTTATAAAGAAGTGGAATTCTTTGGAAGAGACGTTTTCAGCAAATTAATAGAGACCATTTTAAAGTATATTCATGCCAAACTGAAAAACATCCAGAAAGATACGAAATGGACAATTGCAGATTTCTAACAAAATGCTGTTTTACAAATTATGCAAATCTTGCAGAAATGCATCAGATTAAATTTCTATAAAATGTTAGATATTTTGGCATCAGAAAATAGAGCCGGCCCTAGGGTAGTAGGCACCATGCTGCAAAGTTCTTTTATAGCACCCTCCCCTATATTTTTTTAAAGACAATAGTGGCTAATTTTCGGGTAATAAAAATAATCAAAATATATATTGTTATTAATAATTTAATTTAATATAAATCTTTATAGAGTGCCTAGTTTAAAATAAAAGAACAAAAATAGCACTAAATTGCAGCTGAGGTAAACAATTTTATTATAATATAATTTAAATTCTGTTGACAACAATTTGCCATTACTTTTTATTTTTTTAGCAAAGAAAAAGAACCATTACAATTACAAAAAGAAGATAGAAGGGACAAAGTTTATGCAGTTAATGAAGATACCCCTATGATTGAAACAGTAGGGTGAGCAGTAATAAACTTGTTTATATATAAATTTGGACACCCTGCTGAAGAACTGATGGATCTATTCTCATTTCTTTCTTTCATTTTCATCACAGAATAAATATTTCCAATTATGAATATATTCTTCTACAAATTATATACACTGCACATATAATATAAATTTAAATAATGAAATTATTGTTTTTCTGTAATGGCTTATATATTAATTGAAATTTATTCTCTTTAAATGACATACTATGGCAATATTCTTTTGGGAGTGGTATCATGCATGCTTTCTATTAAGAGACTATACTTCAAGGATGTTTTCAAAATCTTATTTTCCCACTTTGATAATAATAATGTCTTTAGCACAACTGCTATTAGCCAGATAAACAGAAATAGCCATTGTTCATATTTTTATATGTAAAACTAAAACATGCTTTAAATGTATATGAAAATGATTTTATTTATAAAAGTATAAGAAACATCATTGCCTATGTTATATATCATTTTAATGTAATATTTTCCTTATTCAGTGCAAAGGACACTAAAACTGAAACAAACAGTGTGGATGCTGAAATAAAGAATAAATCACCAAAAGGATCTAAGTCAAGTATTGCCAAAGACAGCTTGGTCTAACATCTTGTAAAATAAAAGTGAAGCCAACATTTTACAAAACTATACTCCTGTTAAGAAATTAAAAAGTATGGGTCATCCTTTCAAACAGTGAATGAAGTGCAAGAAAAATAAACATTGAAGCTTTTTCTCTCTAAATTATGGTCAACACTCTGCAACATTTTGTTTGACCAAGACAGAATCAGTTCAGTGTTTTGTGACCCAATCATTAATGTAATTTTGATTGTGATGATGTGGGATGTGATTCAAATGGACTCCATGATTCCCTACTGTTGGCTTTATGAAATAGCATGATATCAACAAGAATGTACTGAACCAAGTAATTGGTGCTATTGCAAAGCTTAACTATTAGTTATACATATTGTATAAGCCTTTTTTAGGGATAATCAGGAGTGAATGTGCATGTGATTTATGCAGACAAGTTCCATATGAATGTTGGCTTCTAGCTTTAAGAAAACATAGTCCAAGGACTCTGCCTCAGGGTCTCGTGCTCTAAGGAGTCAACTGCATCATTCCCCTAAAATTGTCATATGATTCTGAATATTCAGAACAATTTTATTTCATTACAGCTTTTCTTTTGTAGAAATCTATAGTGTGATCTGTATTAATGCTGATAAATTTTTCACTTCATATCTGTTGTATGTAATTTCAAATCATTCCAAATTTATGTTAAAATTATTTTCAAAAATTAATTTCATGGTTGTTTATATTATTTCACCATTAATTAATGAAGGAATATAGATTGGTTAAATCTTATTTCTTTCAATTATTGGCTGGTAACTTAAAAATCTTAAATGTTTCCTATTGTGCTTTTAAAAATTGCTTATTAAGTTATATGTACTTTATATGGCTAAATCAGCATTGTATTTTAGGTTGTTAAAATATATATGCCAGTCAAATTGAATTTGATATTTGATTGAAATGTTTGGAATTGTTACAGTTATATTCTTTGTAGGTACTGAAACAGTTTGAGATTAAAAAGTATAAGTAAAGAAAAATTTACATCTGTAATGCTCACAGAGAAAGAAAAAAAACTGCAAAAGTACCTACAAGTTACTTTGTTGGTCAGATTTGATGTTCTGCAGGATCCCTACATGTATTTTAATGTATTGATTACTGACTAAAAGTTCGTTATTTGCAAAGAATTTTTTCATATCTTTTCAGTAAAGATTCTTGGGTAATTTGTATTCCTGCAGCCAACAGAGCAGCTATTTTGAATTTCACTGTTATTTCAGTGAGCAAAGGGTGTCCACATGTTGGATTTGCTTAAACTGCTGTCTTCTTACAATGTGATGTTGTGTGCATGAACTGGAATAAATTCTTGTTCATGAATGTTATCTGGACTATTGCATCAATCCTACAAATAAATATTCCATGCCCATCAAATAAAAGAAAATTAATTTATCATCTCTTATATATGTTGTATTTGTGAATAATTAGTATTTCATCCATGAAATATTTTAATTTACAGTATTCATTACAATCATGAATATAAGCGTCATCTTGATACTTCTCTGAACGTAACCAAGTGAAAAATTCGAGCAAAAACAAAAAAAAAATTATTAAATTTTAAAGTAAATATAAGCCGATTAAATGAAAACTCGAAAAGATTTTATTTACATTAGAGAAGATAATTTAAAACTAACGTTTGAAAATGATTTTTAAAATACCAAAAATGGAAATTAAATTTTTCTGCAAATACCTTCGATATAAAAAGAACAAGTGTTATTTCCCACACACACACACACTCACACACGTATTTTAAAAAATCCTAAAGAACTTTAGGAAACTAAATTGAAGGTGACTTTTAAGATTTTTTTTTTTAATACTTGGAAAAATACGAAAAGTCTGCACTTTTCCAACATACTGTTCAACTTCGCATTTCACACCATATATATCTTATGTTGTATGCTGCATCGCTAACAGTATTGGTTTGTAATCAATCAGTGCTAGAGAGATTCTGCTATGACCTCTTTTCTGTCAGATTCTGTTAGAAATGTTCCTTATATCTCAAAATTCAATAGCATATATCGAAAATTTTTCGGGACGTGTCTGCAAGTAATAGCTTATTTCTAGGACTTAAATAAATTCGAGAGAACAAATACTTTTAGCGTTATTAACAGTAACAGTATAGGATTTAAATGCGAAATTATAAGTGGAAAAGTTCTGATATAAGTCAGACGTGTAATAAAAGTCTGTAGGGAAGAAATTTATTTACTTAACGACAGAAGAGACTGTTCTAGATGGTCCACTTACCGGTGATTAAAGTACCAGGACCGTGAGGAATTCCAGAGATAGTTGTTTTTGATCGCATTAAGAAAGCATTGTTTCATATAACAAATAAGATCTACTCATCCACATATAATCCAAATTATTTAACACGAATTTTGACAATAAATGACATTTTTTTTTTCAATCGAGAGTTTAAATTTAAATTTTTCTTTTTAGATGCTTCAGAAAATATATTATCCTGTATAAATGCAATGTATTTTTAAGTATTTTTTTTGCTTCTTGAAGCAAAGCCAAATTTAAGTTGCAAAGCCTCAAGCGACATACACTCTACAAAACAACCTTCCAACCAGTCTGATGCTTTTTTCTTTTCTTGAAAACTATATGTCACAATTTAGGGGGAAAAAATAAGAAAAACATGAATATTTCAAACATGCGCTTCAAAGAAAGTTAGCATTAAACAATCTTCGGGTATAAGAATATTTTTAAAAATTCACCTAAAGCAAAAAGCGAAAATATATCTACAGTAACTTCCATTTAAAAATTAAAAAAGTAGAAAAAAATTCTACGTAAAATATTTAAATATTCTAGATGAGAAGTTCAAATGTTGTAAACAAATTTTATTATACAGTATTTTCTTTTTTTTTTTTTTTTTTTTTTTTTTAAACAAAAGTATTTTTTTTTTTTTTTTTAAATAAATACTGTATTATATGTATTTGTTTTAAAACAGAAGAGAGTTGAATTTTTAACTGGATTTATAAAAATCGATATTTATTTTTGTATATCTGTGAATAAAAACTTTAAACTTTATGTTTGATATAATATCCATAAAAGAAATCTACTTTTGACTTAAGCTGTTAAAATCCTATGAACAAATGTTTAGCTATAGATTTTGACAAGTGTTACATTAGTACACAATTCAGAAACTAAACTCTTGTTGGAACTACTTTTGGTAAAATTTTACAGTATTTTTCACTTCACTGCTTTTATATAATTTGTTAGTATTTTGTTACTTTACTCAGAAAAATTATTTTCAAATATAATATAGGGTAAAACCGGGAGAGATGCCATTCCTTTTTTTTTTCTTGTTTTAATGATAAAATAATCATAACCAAAAACTTTTATTATTCAAAATAGCTTACATGGAACCGTATGCAAAAAGTAATGGCAAAAATTAGTTAATCAATATTAAAAAAAGTAACAAAATAAACAATTTTTAAAAAGTTCTCACTCAATTACGTTGGGTGAGATGGCTATCTATCCCGACTGTAAATATAGATGCCCATTGATTACAAACGCAAAGGAAGATGCTCAGGAGGCATAAGGACTGAGGGGTAGCTGATTTCAGCTATGCATTTAAGCCTATATGGCAATATAGGCTTAAATGAAGTGGCCAGACAGTTTGGAGTGCCCTGTACAACACTAAGAAGAAGGCTTAAAACTGATAACACTAAGAAGAAAAGCTTAAGACCATCATCGATATTAGGCCATGAAAATGAAAAAAAAAAATAATGCGCCATCTTACCCAACGTAGTTAGATGAGACAGTGTAGTCACATGTTCCTTACTGATTGAATGCATGGTCTGAATTTAGGATTACAACATGCTATTCATACATAACAGCTACTATAAAAAAATCCCTCGTTCTGATCTTATATTTTTACTATAAAAAACAGTTGTAAACTTAGCAAGCTTATTGCAAAATTTACAACAAATTTGCAGGCTTTTTTGTAAGCAATGTCAGTTACTGGATGCTGTAATCATCACCACAATGCCATCTTGACTCTAGAATGCGAAAACACTTAGCTACGCCATCTCTCCCGACTTTACCCTATCTTGAGTTTTTAACTGGATTTATAAAATCGACATTTATTTTTATATATACTTTGAATAAAAAATTAAACTTTATGTTTGATATGTTTAACTACTTTTACATAATTTGTTAGTATTTATTACTGCTACCTGTAGTAAATGCTATTCAAATATTAATAAACAAAAATTCATTTGGGTGATTATCTAAAATGAAATTTAATGTATTTTCACTTGCAAATTTTTCAATATAATTTACTTACGTTTTTACGAAATTAAACTCAGTTTAAATTATTGCTGCAACTTTTCTTGATTAAATATTAACTATTTTTATTTTTTATTTTAAATATTTTATTAATGTACATTTTTTGGAAGAAAAACATCATTTCAGAGCTTTCATTACGTAAAATTTATTTAGTGCTTTTAAGTATTTCCACTTAAAAATTTGTTCAAATTGTTATTTTTCTATGTAATTATTATTAACAGAAACAGAGTAGAAATATTTGTATTGAGTTTATTAAAGTGTTATTATTTTATTTTTATATTTTTAGATATAAAATGAATGTATTAAAAAATACCCTAAGGATCTTTCACGTGTAAAAATTTAATTATCTCCTCAGCTTTTATATATATATATATATATTCATTGTGTTTGATTAAAATCTACCAGAATTTATTCAGTGGCAATTATCCAAATTACGAAAACAGACAAAAATGTAATAATGAACGTTTTCTTACTTCTACATATATATATAAAAATTCATTGTTTTCGCATAAAGATTTCCTTCAATAAAAAAATTATTTTCTTACTTGTATTAAAAATATAATTTTGTGAATTTTTAATTTAAAACAAACTTTAATTAATTCGTTACTTTACACTTAACAAAAGAAATGGCTAATTTTATTATCTTGATTGAAATTTTAATTAATTATTCAACTGAATGCTTTGTTATGTTTGGTTGTTGACATGTTAACGTATCGTTTTGGAAAATTTTTAATCAATAATTTCATTCAATCTATCAATTTTATATATATATATGGAATACATTTCGTTACCGATTTTGTTGGTAGAGAAGAAATGGATAAAATGAAGCAAAAAAAATATATATATATAAAGGATAAAGTAAAATAGAAAAATACGCTTTAAAGATCTAAACGGAAATATATATCCTGAGTTAAATTGGTTATCGATCAAGACAACAAAATGCTATTATTTAAAACTAGTAATATTTTATAGAATAAAATTTTTCCTAACTTCAAATCCTTTAGAATTATACGGATCTACAAAAATAATTTCGAAAGACTGACCACTTTCTTTGCTTTCTTTTATGGTAACAGTAGAAAATTGATATATAGCATGTTTAAATCTACTATAAATAGAATATCTCATTATATATATTTTTCTCTCTCAGCAATTTTCATCTCGAAATTTCTACATTTGGAAACTCCTCATCTCTTATCTGTGACATTGATATTCCGCCATTTTGTTGTAGTTCAATTTTACGTATAGCCAGCAAAGAAAAAAACAACAGAATGGCGGAATACTAATGCCAAATATAAATAAAGGTTAAAAACTAAAGAATCAAACTCAAACTTTTATCTACTTTCTCTCAATTAAGGAAAGATTGTTATTCGTTTAAATCCATACGGATTTGAAGCGAATAACAAGCGATTTAGAAGGAAATTCGTCTTGTTTTTGAAGCTAACTAAAGCAACATTTGCTAATTCAACACTTAAAATATGCAAAAATCTGTCTGCTTTCCAAATTAGCAGTAAAGCAGATTACCTAGTATTCGTATTAAGAAAATAATAGTGATTCTTCTAGCAAAAAAAAAAAAAATAATAATTAAACTGTCTAGAAGTTTAATGTTATTCTTTTTAAAAGATATCGTTACTTTAATTGTCACGTTTAGAGTAAATAAAAGAGTTTACAAATAGAACACATAATAAACTAAGTGCAAAAGGCATTAAAGTTGACTGTAGTGTTTATAAACAGTCTAATATTCTGTGCAAATTGTGTTATTTAAAATAATATTAACAGTAAATAAAATGTTTTCTTCGTTATCCGGAGAGATCACGAAAGCTGGCAGAAAACGCTATTGTTCGGTAAAGTACTCGTTTTGTATGTTGTTCTTTAAAAAGCCGATAGCAAAAGAATATTTGAAGAACCAGAGAGAGAGAGAGAGAGAGAGAGAGAATTCGTCCTGAAAGGAATTAAAGGCGTATAGAATTTTTTCCTGGAGTATTAGGATATCTCCAGCATCCATTCGCAAACATAAAACGTGAGAAAGGAAATCGAAAGGAAATAGTATAATATTTTTTTTCTGGGAAAGTTAGCTGATAGAAGAATGCATTACGGAAGAGAACGAGAAGAGACAAAAAGATGATAAAATAGCTAATGGAAAGTCAGCGAAATAATGATAACATACAAATACTAAACTGTCAGAATATTTTCTGGTAACATAAGATTTTCTCTGGTAGCATATTATATTCAGGTAACATAGGATATTCTGGTAACAGGGTTTTCTTTAGTAACATATGATATTCAGGTAACATAGGATATTCATTGGATATTCTGGTAACAGGATTTTCTCTAAGTAACATATGATATTCAGGAAACATAGGATATTCATTGGATATTCTGGCAACATATGATATTCAAGTAACATAGGATATTCATTGGATATTCTGATAACAGGATTTTCTCTGATAATAGAGGATATTCAACTAAAATATTATATTCATTGCATATGCTGGTAACAGGATTTTCTCTAGTAAGATATGATATTCAGGAAACATAGGATATACATTGGATATTCTGGTAACAGGATTTTCTCTGATAATATAGGATATTCAGCTAAAATATTATATTCATTGCGTATTCTGGTAACAGGATTTTCTCTAGTAAGATATGATATTCAGGAAACATAGAATATACATTGGATATTCTGGTAACAGGATTTTCTCTGATAATATAGGATATTCAGCTAAAATATTATATTCATTGCGTATTCTGGTAACAGGATTTTCTCTAGTAAGATATGATATTCAGGAAACATAGGATATTCATTGGGTATACTGGTAACATATGATATTGAAGTAACATAGGATATTCATTGGATATTCTGGTAACAGGATTTTCTCTAGTAACATATGATACAGTATTCAGGTAACAGGATATTCATTGGATATTCTAATAACATAAGATGATAACATTGGAAAATATTCTATTTATAAGTTAACTTATATATACAGAAATATAAATATCTTTTGTAAAAAAAAGGTGTGTGTATAGTCAATACGAATACAAGATCGTATCTGAATTACTAATTAAATTGTTTGTAGCGTAATTTCCATAACTATTGTTGTTGACTAATTACAAAACTGAATATTTAAAAATTAAGTTGTTTGTATAGTTTTAATCAGTTTAAAGTGATAAATGTTAATCCTCCGGCGCACCTGTGAACAAGAAAGACAGTCATCTCGGCTGAAGCAACTGCTGAAAATCCTTTTAATGTTGTGATGAGAATTGGATGCTTTATCAAAAGCCTCGACACATGCTAGCTACACACAATTGCTTTACGTGGTTGCTATGACTACAATGATCTCACGCTTCACAAAGATATTTGGATAGAAGAAAACGAAAAAAGAGAGTAAAAAAAAATTCTGCAATATTGTTAAATCCAGGAAAGTTGATTTCTAGCCAACAGTTTAGTGCGATTCTGTTTCCGACACGGTTAATGTCCTATACTTAATAATAGATAATGATCGTATAACTGGTAATTGTATGGTCATCATAAACATAAATTATAAAAAAAAAATCAATGGATAAAGAAAGTCATTTGTGTGAAATATGGCAATAATAAATATGCTTCTCTCAGTATCTCCTCTTGCATAAACCAGCCATTTATTTAAAATATCGGAATTCTATCTCGGAAAAGATTTATTTATTTTTACTAAAGTTTCGAATACAACGTAACCCATGCATTAAGAAATGTTTAACTGCATACGTCAGGCAAAAAAAGTAGATTACCTGCTGGTAGAAGATGCGTCGCGTCGCATGCGGCAGCGCGGCGTCACCAATATATCAGACTGTTTTTAATAAACATACATCGAATAACACGAATCTTTAAATTAAATATTCATGTTCATCATGTTCTAGAGAAACATGTATATATTCATTAAAAAAAGTCTACTTATCAATATACAGGCGACGTCGCGTTACCGATGAAATGCGACGCGACACGTCTTCCACCAGCAGATAATCTACTATTTAGCCCAAAATTTATTGTTTTAGTTACTATAAATTATTAAAATTAATTCTAAATAATTCTTAGTTAATTGCAAATAATGAATTCTGTTGCTTTGATTCGGAATAGTGGTTACAGCGATAAGGAAACATCTATTTACATACCATAATGATAACTCGAAGACGTGAATGCATATCGGATGCTTTGAAATTTGGAAAATTAATTTTCAAATGCCAATAATATCATTAACCATACGTTATTGATGATACAAAGATTTTAAGCAAAATTCGCCATTAATTCCAGACAGAATGGAAACGTATATCATTAAGTTTTAAAGTTTTCCAGCGATTAATGCGGTTTTAACCTGTTTTTGAAGGCGTGTTACGAAAGATGCTTATTACTGTTAATTTTTATCGAGAGAAAAAAAAATTGTTTTCGTGAATTGGAAAGTGTTAAATTACAGAAGTTTGGCCTTTCTTTGATCACGTGCCATCTTCGGTTCTACCTAGATACCGTAATGGCACCCTCGAGGATAAAACGTTTCGTTTCTGTACACATCAGTCGTATTTGATTGGTCCTTCGTGTCCAGAAAGGAACAAGATAAACACACACACACACACACGCACAAATTGCTGCTAGTCTCCATCACAATTGGAAATTCAATTATTTTAATCATCATAATAAGAAAAATGATTTTTGTTTCTTCTGACGTCATTCGCATTAAGTTTATTTTTAAACTTATTAAAGCCAACGAAAGACGTGATTAATCTTCAATCACTATATATTGTATTTATGCTTTTAAATGAACATCTATCTACTCACGGGACATTAAAAGTTTATAAGTGAACACTTAGTCAACATTTCCTGTTAGAATTAAGCATGTCCCAGTTGTATAGCGAGTAACGTTAAGCATACAAATAAAGTAAGAAATTGCTTAAATGTGTTCACGCCGATAATAAATCTAAAGTAATTATCTAATGGATTTCCACAAAAGTTATCGAATTAATAAATAAAATATAGAAAAAATCAAGGACATTATTATTATTATTATTATTATTTTTTTTTAACAATCAAGATATATTTTTAAGCATCAATTTTTCTATTAATAAATTCGAATGTTAAGGCAAAAATGGCCTATTTATTCGTGTATTAGTTAGGCTAGATTAAATCAGGTTATTATATTTTAGAAATTAAAATAACTTTAAACACGATGTAAAAATAAAAGTGCTTCGAAAAATGGCCCGGTTTTGCTGTGGTTCCAGTATGTTAGAATGTCTGTTCCAATGACGTGTGTTGAATAATGAAGGTAATAATAGGAAATTTCCTGGAAACTTGTCTTTAACAGCGAGTAACGCGCTGCAAACGTAATAGTTTTCCGCCATATTGAAACAAAATGGCGGTATCGAATTTTTCTCGTTTACTTTTACAATTTTTAAACGTTATTTTCTAAAATTTGTTTAGACGTTTTTGACTCGATTTTTTTATTAAATTAATATTTTATAGTAATTATTAACTCATAATAGGAAAGAATGATAAAAAATTTTTTTTAGTAATTCTTATTATAATCTCTGCAATAAAAAATTTGTTGTTCTTCAGATATTACCTCTACATCAG
Organism: Olivierus martensii; assembly: GCA_000484575.1. Taxonomy (NCBI): domain Eukaryota; kingdom Metazoa; phylum Arthropoda; class Arachnida; order Scorpiones; family Buthidae; genus Olivierus; species Olivierus martensii. The sequence goes on from AYEL01066299.1 coordinate 35,826, forward strand.
CAATATTTGCATATGAACTGTTAAAAACTTACATTTGTTCTTCAGATATTACCTCTACATCAGCAATATTTGCATATGAACTGTTAAAAACTTATCAAATTTTCTTCACAACTGTTGAAGAAAGTGCCTTATTATCAGCTAACAAATATTCTTTATACTTATTAAAATATTCAACTTCGATAAATGAATTTAATGAATTTTTTTATGCATATGTAACCATGCTAAGAATATATTTGCAATTCTTTGACGAATGGATATAAAAAAAAACCGAATAAAAAAATGGCTGATTCATACGAAGAAAGTATATATTGACGCGAATATATATTTTTTCTGAAAAGTAATTTTTAATGGCAAAGAAATGAACAAGATTCCATTATGTCTAGACGTTCTCCATCTTGGTGGATTGCATGCAAAATAAATTTAAGTTGGCACGAAAGTGTGGAGAATTAAGTATCAACAGTTCAGTGAAAAAAGCAACTTGTGCAGTGCATGAACATCATAGCTGGGATTATTGATCCATCACTGTGACCCGAGTACGGTATTCAAACAAGTGGCGATACTAGTCGATGACGTCATTCGCGTACCTTATCCGCATTGGGACATAGTACTTGTAAGTTGGCTGGCAGGCTGCCAGATAAAGCTCTTTTCAACACAGTTTCACAACTTGCTCGCTATTTTACGTGAAATGTCAAGTCTGGCATAAAAAAATATATATATATAAACCGACCAATGAAATATCACAATAACACACAAGCTCATATACGTATTTACTAAGATTAGACTTAAAAATGTAGAAGAAAAAACGAAAAATCGGAAAAAATTCTCGCCTCGAATAACAAATACGAAGTCATTTTTCTGCGTCAAAACAGCAAAATTTCGTTATTATGCAGCTTTATTTTATTTATTTTTAGAATTTCGTTTTAAAATTAATTATTTTTCTTCTAAAAAAATGGGGAAAGAATATTAAAAAGATAATAATATAAGAATTTATTTGATTTTATATTTAAATAATTAAAGTGAGGTAGAAAATAAAATAATAGCAAAATTATTTTTCCCATTTACAGAATTAAATTTTAATTTGAGTTGATTTTAAGAAAATGAATGAATTAATTTACATAAAATAAAATTGATTCTTCAGAAGAAACTGTAAGAAACAAAAATCTGAATTTTATTTTATTGATTCCTTTCATTTAAATTGATATTTTTAGCACGAATAAAATTATAAATCGTATGAACTTTGCAAAAAATTCGAAGCTCTAGAAATATTGATTAAAATCCTTATAAATTATTATAATTATTCGCGTTAATCGAGGCCTACCTGTATTGATAATAAAGTGCATTTCTGTAACTATAAATTATATATATCATTTTCAATTATTTAGTTTTTATTTTTTGAGATTAAAATTAAGAAAAGAACTTTGCAAATTCTAATAAGAAATCGTATTCTAAGTGTCATTTCTTTTGTGTGATTGTTTCTTTCATATGGTTTTTTAAACTATTCACAAAAAAATTTCTCTCATATTTTTTCAACTGTAAATAAATTTTTTCTTTTTGACATGTTATATGCTAAATTAACTATGTGCTAACTATAAACAGCATTATTATTATTTTCTTTGATGAGTTTTTCAATTTTTTCAATTTAAATAAAACTATTTGAATACTGATTAGCTTTTCTTTTGTTTCCAAAATAATTTTTTTGATTTTGAATAAACTGAAAAGATTTTCACAGTGGTAATAATATGAGTTAGAATTGGTATGATCAAATAGAATAAACAGGAAAACGATACACTGCCTATACAATATAGAAAAATTAACGGTTTTATATTAATTAAAATTAATTAATATAGAAATGTCAGTTGTGCCAACCAAGATTGAAAAAGCGGAAATGAAGAAATTCATCATCCTTGAAGAACGTCACTTATTCCTAAAAGAATGCAGAGTTAATGGAGTTTTCCCTACCTCTATTAATAACTTAAAACTACCTGTAAAGTTTAAAAAGTTGCTCTTCTCCACTAAGAAACATTGTTTATCTGCCGCAATTACAGACTGAAGTAGGCAATTTTATGCTTGGAAAGCACATCTCTCTACAAAAGGTTTGACTGTTCATAATTCTCTGAGTCTACTCAAAAGTTTGCCAACTGCTAAAAGTTATATTGAATATATTAAATCTAAAACTAGAGCGAAATATATCAAAAAACTAAAATGGCTGCTCTTTAAGCAAGTTAAAAAGAATCCTCCTCCACACTCCCCGACTTACGTGGCTTTAGAGAACATAAATGTCCCTTCATTTGTGCATGAAGTACTAAGTATGGGCCCAAATAGTTTAATCGAATCACCTTTATCTTGGAAGAATATCGCTATTCAATTCGAACCATTACTACAACAATGTGACCAAGTAGAAGCCGACAAAGTAAGATGAGATGTAGCTAGAAATGTTAAGTTCTATAATAATAGTAAAAGCATTAGTGTAAAGAGGATGATAAAAAAGTTGACGATTGGCTGAATTCTAATGACATTATATGTGCACGTGATGATAAATCTAAGATGATGGTGCTTCTTCATAAAGAGACATACTTGAAATTCATTGATGATTTCATTGTTAGCAGTAATTGCCAATTGTTAGAGGTAGACCCAACCAATCTAATAGATAAACAAGTTCATAAACTACTTAAGAAACCCAAGCTACCAGACTTCCTTAAAGGAGCATATGTTAGAGCACCAAATTCTCCAAGACTTTTTGCTTTTATAAAAAGGCATAAAAATCCAATTGAAGCTAGACCTGTTGTTGAAAAGCGCCTTGCACCAACATACTTCTTAGAGAAACGAATTGCTACTTGGTGTCTCGCTAAAATGAACGATTACGATCTAACAGTAACTTCGTCCAGTAATCTAATCGATAAACTGCTAGAGGTAGGCCCCCTCCCAGATGAAATTCTAGAGGTTTACGACTTCAAATCTCTCTATCCTTCCATAAAATTGGAACCAGCGTGTATTTTACTTTATAGATTTTTCCTGAAGCATCTTCCATCAAACCAATGCGATCCGGCGTTAATTAGATATTTGCCATATTGTTATACACCAGTCGTATTTCCGGTTTGACAACAACTTCTACAGACAAACAACGGGCGTCCCAATCGGCAGCCCCCTAGCAGGGGTGTTAGCAGAACTCGTCCTTAGACATAAAGAGGAAATGGTCTTACCTCAAATATTATCTTCTGTTAAACTTTATAGGAGGTATGTCGATGACATTTTAATCATTTCTGAGAAATCTTAGTTACGTGCCTGATATTGAAACAAAACTTACTGATCCACCTTTAGGCTTATTGTTATTTAAACAGAAAGAAAGTCAGAATTCTATAGACTTTTTGGATATACGCATTAGTATAGTAGAAGGAGAATATTCTTTAAGTGTGTTTAGAAAAGACACGTATGTTCCCATATTTATCAAAGCTGATTCAAATGAACCATGGCATTTTAAGTTGGCGGCTTTTAGAGCACTTATCCAACGCGTTCTGACACACTGTACAACGATGCAGAGCAGAGACAGAGAGTTACTATGGATAAAAGAACAAGCGCTGCGCCATGGATACTCATTAAGCACCATCACACGCCTGTGTGAAAAGATACCTGCTCAGAAACATCTAACAAAAAAGCAAAGAACTATTACAGACTCGGAAAATCGCCCGACTTATTCGTTGGAAATAAATGGCATTTCGTTGAAATTTAGGAAAAGATTAGAAAAAATCACAGGTACGAAGATCACATTTAATAGAAGAAACACGCTATTTAACTATTTACGTAATGATAAAGATAAGACCGACTCATTTTACTCCCCAGGCGTTTACCAAATACCATGTTTCGACAACGATTTCGGAAAATACACTAGATATATAAGTTATACGGGACGCTCTCTATCTAAAAGAATCCCAGAACACAAGCGGGATATTGCCAACAATGCTCCCACCACTTCGCTAGCTCAACAAGCACTTATAACCGATTTACGAGTAGACTGGGATAATGCAAAATTAATTTGGAAACAAGACGATCCTAGGAAAGGCAGAATAGCAGAAGCCATCACGATCTACGATAAACATAATGACGTCACACCACCTATTAACAAAGTCAATCCAACGACCGTCAGTAATGCCTGGAAGTGGTGTATGAGCAGTAAAACCTAGGGTTATGGAAATTACATCTACCAAGATTACATAATTTTTAATAATAATATTTGTTTAATTAATTAATTAAGTTATTTTAACTGTGTAATGTTAATATTAATAATTAGACCTTAATTTTGTTATTTTTTAAACTTTTTCATTTTGTCTGTAAATAATTTTGAGGCTGTAACTTATATGTTTTATCTAAAAATGGTTATCCTTTACTGTTAAATTTTAAAAAAACTTATGCATTCTATTTTTGTTCTAAGAATTGTTCTTACTAGACGTTCTATTTGTTTATGTAGCTGAAGAGAATTTTAATAAAAAGTCGAAAGCGCTACTGCTACTTAAAAAGTTCATTTTTTATGTTTTTCTCGACCTACCTAAGTGCTAAATGTTAATTTTTGGTATGATCAGTTTCCATAATTGCAAAACTTCTAACTTTGGCCACTTTTTCTTGGACAATTCTCAAATTGGCCATTGATGGTTGGGCACATGTTGAATTGGCTGGCCCAAGCCCAAAATAGTCATAAATTCTCATATATTTTAGGCTTTGGCCAAACAACTTGGCCAAATCTATAAGTGGCCAGCCACTTCACAAATTGGGCAGTGGCCATAACACACACACAATGAATATATATATCCATTATATATATATACTTTGATAAAAAAGTTGACGATTGGCTGAATTCTAATGACATTATATGTGCACGTGATGATAAATCTAAGATGATGGTGCTTCTTCATAAAGAGACATACTTGAAATGAAAAAATTACATTTGATGTAAAGTATTATCAATATATTTTGATTTTACTGTAATGAAATCATTTCATATTTTATTGAAATATAGGCCTATAAGTTCGAAAAATTGAAACCCAAAATATGACAATGGGTCTTTTCCATGGTTTTCTTCTAAATCAAAAAGTAGCTTTAGTCAAATAGTTTTGAGATTGCGATAACATTAGTATAAATTAATATCTACACAGGTTTGTATCGCAATAAATTTTGACTGAAAAACGATTTGTTTATGTAAAATTTACCGTTCCGTAGGTTTCAATTCTGTTTTGCCTAAAGTTTAGTAGTTAACGTCACCATATAACATATTTCAAATAAGTTCTCCGAAAAATCTGAAGGCGAAAAGAATTCTATTTTAGCCATATGTACACGTAAATAAGCTTTAACGCTTTAACGGCCGTATTCTCAATGACGAATTAATTCTCAGATCAAGATCACTTCTATTTTTCGTATTTGCCACAACAAATTTCATGAATTAATCTTCAACTACCCAGGGGTTATTTAACCTCTTCTATCGGGGAGGGGTTAAATAACCTCTCGCAGATGGAGATTAATTCACGGAATTTGTTATGGCAAGTACGAAAAATAGGAGTGATCTTGGTCTGAGAATTAATTCGTCGTTGACTATACTGCCGTAAATGTTAGATTTTAGGATCGAATCTCAGACTTATCCTAGCATTTTTTCAGGGACAAATCAAATCCATTTATAAACTGTACTCAGAGGCAGACCATTAAATTTAGGGGCCCTGGGCTAAAACTGGAGGCCTATTTTTTTTTTTTTTGTCAACAGATGACGCTACACTCCACTCTCGTAGAATACTATGTGGCGGGCGAAACAAGCCCTTCCACAGGCTGCCCATTCCTGCGGAGGGGTCGGCCGGATTGAGGCGGTCGGGAAGCGACGGGCCGGTCCGGAGGGGTCAGCCGGATTGTGGAGGACGGGAATCGACGGGCCGGGCCCGGACCCCATGATAAATATTTTCAAGGGGTGGGACCCGAGATTCGAACCCGGGTCCTCCAGAGTGGAGAGCCGAAGCGTTTCCACGCGGCCAATCCGGCCGACTGAGTAACGTTTAATGGGAGTTTTCAACATTTTCTCTCTTGAGACATACATGAATCAAGAGCTCATCTGTTTTTTTTGTGAATTAGTGATTATTGATAAATATGCTGCATCTAAAAGTAGAAAACTACCTTTATAAATAATAAAAAAATTGTATAAATTAATGTTATATGTAGTTTGTAGTGTATTGTGAAGCGACCGCATGGCCGAGTGGCTCATGCCGTATTTTGAGACTAGCCAAAGCTGTTCCCCTGCTCCACCTACTAGGGTACTAGAGGGTACTAAATGTCTGCGAGAATAATCTCAGCTTAATCATTGCCTGCAACTAGGGGTGCGGACTCGCCTGATCACCACACTGATCCACTAGCGAACGTATACGAATACGGAGGACTCCTAAGGATTGCCAGGCCTAGGGGTAAGAAGGCCGCATTCGTATCTCGTGCACTGTGTCGCCGAAGTTACCATTAAAGGGCCGAGAATTGCCTCCGTCCACAAGGGAGCGGAGACGACCATTACAGGGGCCCTATACGTAATCTCGTGCACTGTGTCGCCGAAGCGACCTTTAAAGGGCCGATAGAGGCTGTGTATGTGCTACTGTGATAACCGGTAGCGACCGGAACTGTCCCCGGAAGGATTGAAAACTCGACGGTTTTCTCCCATCAAGTTCTCCCATAAATGGGAAATCCTTAGGACATTTTTGGAAGATTATTAAGGGGCGGGGGCAGTCCAATCGCGGGCTGCACCCACACCACCCGTGGAGGGGGGCCGGATGGTGAAGGACGGGATCACCGGGACGAGCTTAGCACCCCGAAAAATTTTTTAGGAGTTATCAGACCCGGGTCATCCTGCGTGACACGCTGACAGCGTTACCACTCGGCCATCCGGCCGCCTTATTCCAATAATCAGTTACAGGGAGTTTCGTCGGCCGGATGGCCGCGTGGTAAAGCTGCGGCTTATCACCCTGGAGGATCCGGGTCTCACACCTCCAGTTTTTTAGGAGGAGTCCGGACCTGGCTCGTTGAACTCGATACTTCAGCCATCTGGTTGGCTCATCATGGGTGCTGGCCAGCCTGTGATGGGATCTATAAGTGGCCGGCGCCAGATAATGAATATCCCATGAGGATATGGCGACTTAACCCAACTAACCTACAGGGACTTTCACAGAAAATACGAGGCCCGATACAACTAACATTTTTTAAGTCATTTGTCAATTTTGAATTTTTTTAAAGATGCAGTGATAAGTGTACAAGAAAAGCAAAAACATTGATAGAGAACTTCAAATTTTGACAAAAACTGAAGCTTGATTAGTATAAAAATATACAAATATATTTTTCTAACATATTGAATTATAAATTGAGGCCCCTAAAATCGTGAGGCACAGGGAAATCGTCCTACTTGCCTTCTCTCTGATAGCCACTGATCAGTTAAAGTGTATTTGGGAATCACGTATTTCTGTAAATGAAAATTTTTTTTGGAAACTGCTATTTTTTAGTGCAACGAAAAGTGAAATTTCGCTTTTGTTTACCTTATCAAAAAAGTGATGTAACTAGTGGAAAAATGCTTACGGATCAGTCAAAAATGATTAATATGTTGAACACAAGAAAATATTGAAAATAAAATTTTTTGTCACAACTGAACTTTTACGCAAACTGAAGGATTTTATGGTAAGATCATACTCTACGAATCCTATCTCTCAAGAATATTATCTTTTAACATTACAAAAAACACTGAACAAAAAGTATAGCTGCAAAGGAAGTACAGAATATGGTCCTATCACCAAATCCTTCAGGTCGTTTAAAACTTCCCTAGATAAAAATTCTTCTCTTCAGCTTCTTATTCATCATCGTCACTTTTTTGATTGTTCCATAGGAGGGTTTTTCCATTAGTTATAAAATAACAAAAAAGATTCACAAGGCACTTTCAACAAGATAGATTACAATATTTAAGGTATAGAATCTATTACTTTTTGAAGTTTATTTCCACTAGAGGGCACAAAATTCTAAAATGTCGGAAATTGGTTGTGGTTTTAGCATAGATGGTTCTAGTGGTCTCGCAATTTGTGACAATTCTTTCACAGTTGTAAATAAAATCATGAATGTAAAGCAAAAATGTAAAATTTATTTTTTTTATAACATCGAACCTAAATTTGTCTTCAGAAATGTTGGAGACGTTATGTTTACGTCAGATAGTTTTCAAACATGATTTTGTTTGAACTTTAAACGGTTGAAATTTATTCTACGAAATGAAGAGGGTATTTACTGTTCCGGAAAGAACCCATGGGGTAGGGCCTGTATATTTTACATGGCAAAAAGGTGGTGGAAATTATCTTGTAACAACAGGCTATGATCATATAGTAAATGTATATGATCGTCATGGAGATAAAAAAGAACAAATCAGTTTACCAGGAATGTGCTCAGGATTGGCTTGGGATAAAGATGGTGATATTTTGGGAATTATTAATGATCGTTCTCCTGTTCTGATTCTTTGGGATGCTAATTCTAATAGGATGTCACAAGTTGATACAGGTTTAAGAGATACCTTGTCATTATTATTATGGTCAAAAACTGCCCCAATTTTGGCAGTTGGGACAACAAAAGGAAATCTTTTAATTTATAATCATCGCACTTCGAGAAAAGTTCCTATTCTTGGTAAACATAGTAAGCGTATTAGTTCGGGTGGATGGAGTCTTCAAAATTATTTAGCTCTTGTTGGTGAAGACAAACTTTTAACTGTTAGTAATCATGATGGTGATACAATATGTCAGAGCAATCTAAAAGCAGAACCATCTTTGGTTCAATTCTCTTCTATGAAGCAAGATGAAAGAATATCTGGAGAAAATACAGTTAGTTTAGTATTAAATAGAAAAACATTGTTTTTACTTAATATCCATGATGCTGAAAATCCAATTGTTTTAGCATTTCAAGACCGCTATGGTACAATCATTGATTACAAATGGTATGGTGATGGATATATTCTTTTGGGTTTTACAAATGGCTATTTTATAGTTATATCAACTCATATTAAAGAAATTGGCCAAGAATTATTCCAAATTAGATGTCATAAAGATAATTTAACTCATATGGCAACTTGTTTGCCAAATAACAAAGTAGCTTCATGTGGTGAAAATATTATCAAAATCTACGATTTGAATGATTTACAGGAAGTAGAATCAATTATTACAGTTGATGATGAAAGAGGTCTTGAATGGATGGAATGGACTGATGATGGCCAATTATTAGCAGTAACTGGTACAGGCAATGCTCTTCACGTTTATTTAACAAAACTGCCACTTCTTGGAGATAGTTATGGCACTAAAATAGCACATCTTACCTCTTTATTAGAAGTTACTATATCACATTCAGTTGAACAAGAAATGTCTACAACTTTAAGAGTTGATGTTGAACCTAATTTTCTTGCTCTTGGACCATATCATCTTGCTATTGGAATGAACAATAGAGCTTGGTTTTATGGCTTAGGTGAAAGAGGACCCATTCCTATACATGATAGAGAATACTTAGGAACAGTTCAAAGCATTAAAATGAATAGTGATTATGCATCAGCTCTATTTGAAGGGAAAATACAACTACACATTATTGAAGGTGAAAATGGAGAAATAGAAGAAAGAGAGGCCAGATTATTTCCTGGTGGAGATTTTAGTAATATTCATATCACATGCCATGCAATGACAAATGACTTTCTTATTTATGGAACAGATACTGGTTCAATTCAGTTTTTCTTATTGGAAGATTGGCAAATGGTCAATGAGTATCGCCATGTAATGGGAATAAAACACATATATGTAGATGCTTTAGGAACACGTCTTGTAATTGTAGATGATAAAAATGATGGTTTTATTTATAATCCTGTAAATGACCAAACAATACAAATTATGAACTTTCCAACAACTATTAGGGGTGTTCTTTGGGATCAGTGGTCAATGGATAAAGGAATTTTTATTGCTTATGATGATTCTCAAATTGGTACTTTTGTTCATGCAAAAGAAACGATCGAAGGACCAAAAGCAGAATTAGTTGGACAGACAAAACTTCCTCCAGGGCAACATCCTTTATTGTTATATAATGGTGAAGTTACTTGTCAAACTCAAAGTGGAAAAATTACAACTTTAACATTAAGTACTCATCAGTTAGAAGAAAAACTTAAAGATTATTCACCTGATGAGATGAAAGAAGCATTACAAAAAAGTTTAAAATTAAGAAGATTTAGAGAAGCTTGGACAATCTGTCAATTATTAAATAATAAAGATGATTGGAAATCTTTAGGTAATAGTGCAATTTACAATTTAGATGTAGAACTGGCAATTCATGTCTTCAGACATATTGAAGATGTTGGTATGGTTTGGTCATTACAAGGAGTAAAAGATATACAAGATCGAAATCTTCTTGCAGGTCATTTAGCTATGTTCCAAAATAATTTCAATCTTGCACAAGATTTATATTTATCTTCAGGAATGCCATCAGCTGCACTAGATATGAGAAGAGATCTCCTTCACTGGGAACAAGCTCTTCAATTGGCAAAAAAATTAGCACCTGATCAAATACCATTTATTTCTCGTGAATATGCTCAGCAATTAGAATTTGTTGGTGATTATGTTAATGCTTTGGTCCATTATGAAAAAGGAATAACAAACGATAAAACAAAAAATTTGCATGATGATTCATGTAGAGCAGGAATAGCAAGAATGTCCATTAGATGTAGTGATATTAGAAGAGGAATTCAAATTGCTCAGCAAATGCAAAACAAAAGTTTAAGAAGAGAATGTGCTGAAATATTAGAAAGTATGAAACAATATTCAGAGGCAGCCATATTATATGAAAAAGGTTGCCAGTATGATAAATCTGCAGCTTTATATATAAAGCTTAAAAACTGGAACAAAGTTGGAGAATTATTACCAAATGTTACTTCTCCTAAAATCCATGCACAATTTGCCAAAGCCAAAGAAGCTGATGGTCATTATAAGGAAGCTGCTAAGGCATATGAAGTTGCTAGAGAATATGAAAATGTTATTAGAATACATCTTGAACATTTAAATAATCCTGAAGAAGCAGTAAGAATTGTAAAAGAAACAAGATCAACTGAAGGAGCTAAAATGGTAGCAAAGTTCTTTCAGAAATTAAATGATATGACTTCAGCAATTCAGTTTTTGGTTTTGTCAAAATGTAATGAAGAAGCTTTTCAACTTGCTCAGTCAAATGGAAAAATGGATATATATGCTGATATAATTGGTGATGATGCTACTCAAGAAGATTATTTAAGCATTGCAACATTTTATGAAAACAATAATAATCATTTTATGGCAGGAAAATTTTTTTGTTTAGGAAAGCAATATAAGAAAGCTGTCAGGCATCTATTGAAAGTTGTAGGAAATGATGAAAATGAAGCCATTCAGCTTGCTATTCAAGCTGCAGGAACAGCTGGAGATGAACAATTAATCAGGCAGTTAATTGAATATTTAATGGGAGAAACAGATGGTATTCCAAAGGATTTTAAGCATTTATTCCGTTTATATATGGCATTGAAACAATACAGAGAAGCTGCAAAAACTGCAATTATTATTGCTAGAGAAGAACAAAATGCTGGTAATTATAGAAATGCACATGATGTATTATTTAGCATGTATCAAGAATTAAAAAGGCAAAAAATCAAAGTACCAGCTGAAATGTTTACAAATTTAACAATTTTACATAGTTATATTCTTGTTAAAATACATGTTAAAAGAGGAGATCATTTAAAAAGTGCTAGAATGTTAATAAGAGTAGCAAATAATATTAGCAAATTTCCAGCTCATATTGTTCCAATATTAACATCTACTGTTATTGAATGTCATCGATCAGGGCTTAAAAATTCATCTTTTAGTTATGCAGCAATGCTTATGAGGCCCGAATATAGAAATCAAATAGATATAAAATATAAAAAGAAAATTGAAGCTATTGTTAGAAAACCTCAAAAAACTGAGGAAGAAGAACCATCAACACCTTGTCCCTATTGTAACAATTTACTACCAGAAACTGAACTGTCATGTTCTGAATGTCGAAATACAATACCATTTTGTGTTGCCACAGGATGTCATATAATAAAAAATGATTTAACTTCTTGTCCAAATTGTCAGTTTCCAGCTATTATGTCTGAATTTCTCAAGATTTTGGAATCATATGAAATGTGTCCTATGTGTAATGAGAAAATCACAAAAGAAAACATAACAAAAATAGAAGATGCAAAATCATTTTTATATTCTGATTCTGAAGATTAATTAAATGACTTAATACTTTAAAATTCTGTGATATTTTTATAAACACACATTATAATTGCACAAAATTAATATTCCTTATGATGTATGTGATATATGTATAAACATATTATTTATAAAATAGTTATATAATAAAAATTATTATAAAATTAAAAGCAATATATATCCTGGCACTGAATCTGCAAATTTTAATTTGTTACCAAACAGAATGAAATATAAAGCAAATAATACAATCTAATAAAATGCAATGGCAAATTTGTCCCATCAGCATATCTTTTATAATAGTAAAAAAATTCTAATAAGCACATATTTGTTATACTACATTATTATTATTAGTACTTTGGATTTTTAATTAATCAGCCTAATTTAATGATTATGAATAAAGTTAAAAATGCTCTCTGTGCATTTATATTGTTTATTATTTAACACGCCATTCAATTTAAATGTTAATTTGCCATAAATATATAATATACTTTTATTAGACTACTTTTCAAAATAAAGTGAGGCTTATGAAATCACCATGCTGACTGCATGTGTCCCCACTAAGAACTTTCAAACTAACATTTTTTCACAAAACTTTGCAGTTAATATCAGAAAATTACTATCATTGTATCACTTAACCTCTACCTTCAACCATTTAAAAAATGGTGGGCATTTAAACTTTGAGACATATTTAATGTATTCTAAATTATTAATTGAATTTACGAAATTAAAAAAAAAAAAAAGGTTAAATTGTTGTACATCTCAGTATCATCAAATAACCTTTTATCTTCAATTGTCTAAAAATCTGACATTCAAATTTCAAGTTTCTCCCTAATAAATTTTGAAATATAAAATTTAGAAGGATAATCAGATGATTTAAGTGGAATTTGAAAAGTAATACAGTGGATTCCACTTAATTGGGACAGCCACATAATTGGGCCAAATCTGAAAGAACAGAAACCAAACTAATAAACTAATACATAATTTAAACACTTAATTGGGACAACTTTTTGCTTAATTGGAACAGTAGCAGAAAAGGAATTTTCAATTTTTGATATATTTTAGGGATTTTTTGAAAGTATGGCTACACATACATACACTAATCTTTGCCAAGATGTTAAGAAAGGATTTTACACTCAAGTAAAATTGCTTTGATGAATAAAATTAAAAGCCAGCCATTTAATACAAGCTATCATAGACTCGCTGAAATAAACCAAAATCTACCATAGCGGGTCTCCAACAAGAAAATCAACTGCATAAGGAGTGGGCATTACAGAAAGAAATTCCAGGAACATCCAAAAGAAAGCATGATGGAAAGGATCCAGAAGTCAAAGAAGCAATAGATCAATGATTTTCTATAACAGGTGAGGCGTGAATATCTGGCCCAGTGGTGAAGACGAAGTCAGAGGAGATCGGTAAAAAGCTAATAATTAGGTACCTAATTATTATTATTTTACCTATTATTTATTTACCTACGAATTACATATTTTATTTTAGAATTTATTACTACTTCGTTTAATTGGGACAGCCGCTTAATTGGGCCAAAATGCCTTAGTCACACTGTGTCCCAATTAAGCGGAATCCACTGTATTAATTAATCCCATTGATTCTTCCATTTAAAAATGATGACCATTCAAGAGTTCTATTATTATTATACACACAGTTCTATATTATTACTAGAAAACCTCAGAATGAGGTTTTCTAGTAATAATATAGAACTACAGTGGTACCTTGGTTAACGACGAGTGGTCGTAAAAAAAATGTCTTCGTTAACGACTCCTGACTATGTGAACTTCCGACAAATAGAGCTCTATAACAATTTGTCTTTGCATCACGTGATTCGTTAGCTCAGTTGTTAATCATTATTTTATTTTTTTATCACAATTCACATCCGACAATATCATTATTAAAATTAATAAAATTATAACCATATAAAAATATATTTAAGTAAATGATAATTAACATATAGCAATGAAAACAAATTATTTAATTAAAAATAGATCTGCAACAGTTCACTAGTTTTTAGTTTCTTAAAGATGATCTCTAGATGATTATTATTTTAAATTCTGCCAACAAAGTCTGATTCTATTGTTTGTTTGTGTTATATATTATTTGACACCTGCCAGTGGTGTGACATTGCAGTTCGGATTCCATTAGAAGAAAAAAAAAGTCTGTCCAAGATCCTACAGTTCATATAGACAATAAATCGACGAATGCATGTCACTGTTCGTTTGCCATTAAAAGGCAAAATAAAATCTTATCTATATAATAATCATTGAATCTATAAGCTGCTAATTAGTGTTTACAGGTTAGTTTGTTAAAAAACTCTGAAGTGAGTCCAATTGTCCTTCTGGTGAAAATTGATAATTAAAAACTGTTTTCTTGAACAATTCATTTCATTAATATTAATTTTTTTGTAGCATTTTTTGGGCATTTTAAATGAGTTTTATCTGCATTTTTAATATTTACTATGGTTGTGGGAAGGAGCTGGAACGAATTAATCAATTTTCAATTAAATCCTATGGGGAATCGCACCTTGGTAATCCTGAAACGGATTACAGTCATTAATCAAGGTACCACTGTAGTTTATCGTGGCATTCAACATATAAGCTATAGCAATAAAGATGATTTTGATGACATTTTAATTCTATCTTAAAATATCTCCTAAAATAAAGAGCATATTTTGGAAAGTATGCAATTAGTTCTTTCCAGAATTATTGTTAACACAGTGAATTCCACTTAATTGGGACAGCCACGTAATTGGGTCAAATCTCAAAGAATGGAAACCAAACTAATATATAATTTAAATGCTTAATTGGGACAGTATTGATTGTATATTGTGTGGCTAGAAAAGAATTTGGAAAGATTGTAATTGAAACAGTGAAAAAGAATGATTGATGAAAGCATAAGAGATATGTATTATAGCTACAAAAATGAAAGAGAATGTAGAGTACAGATTTTCTCAATGAATATAATTGTGGAGAAGTATCACCAGATGAGAAAGTAGATATTCTATTCATCTGAAAAAACTTGAGAAGATATATAACCAGATGAATTAGATAAAACAAATTAGATGACAACACTATTAAAAATAACT
The DNA here is from genome assembly GCA_000484575.1 of Olivierus martensii. Lineage (NCBI taxonomy): Eukaryota > Metazoa > Arthropoda > Arachnida > Scorpiones > Buthidae > Olivierus > Olivierus martensii. Next base: position 51,183 of record AYEL01066299.1, read on the forward strand.
TACTTTATCTAAATCTTCTTTCAATGGTTTGAATCCACTAAATATTCCTGCATCAATAATTGTCATTTCTGAATCCTTATTTGAAAGATATCTGTCAGTGTGAAAAATTATTTTTTAATATTTTGAATTATATATATATATATATATTAAGCAATTAACACTAATAAAAAGTAATTTGTTTATTTCAAATTCAATTAAAATATGCATTGTCAGAGTAGCGAATAAAGATGAAATACAAGTCAATGGTATTGGACATGTAAACATCAAACTATTTGAAGAAAATGGAGCATTAAATGCTTCCTTAGATAACCTTTTATATGTGCCAAATTTAGATGGAAATTTCCTCTGTCAGCAGAATTGAAGAAAAGGGATGAAGACTGACTTTAAAGATGGTAAAGCGAAATAATAGAGAAGAATGGCAAAGTCCTATTAACAACAGCATGCAAAGGAAGGCTAAATGCTATAGAAGAATGCAGCTGTAAAGTAAATTTTATTAAAAGGATTGATAAATTTCTTTGGCATTGATAACTTGGCCATCTGAATCATGATGTAGCAAGCTAATAGAAATAATAAGAAAGATCAAAGATCAACTGAAGAGTGAAAAAATACTCTAATTGTGCACTACTTATGCTCTTGATGGCAAAATTTACCAATAAACATATCTATGAGAACTAAGAAATTACTTTAATTAATCCATTTGGATATTATAGGAAAAACTGAATTAACATCAAAAAAGGTTCAAACTACTTTGTAATCTTCATTGACAGCAATACTTGATATATAGTGGTATATCCAATAATGCTGAAAATCAAGTTCTTAGCAAATTTGAGGAACACAGATGTATGGCTGAAACTTTTTACAAAACAAAAACATTAAGAAGTGACAACAGTAGTGATTATTAAAATAAAGAGTTTGACAATTATTTATTAAAACATGGAATTTGGAGACAATTGACAATACCTGGGGCAATCATGACAGCAAAATGGACTTACTGAAAGGATGAATCAGACATCATGGATTTATCCAGAAAACTGTAGGCTGATGCTGATAATTATGACAGCAAAATGGACTTGCTGAAAGGATGAATCAGACATCATGGATTTATCCAGAAAACTGTAGGCTGATGCTGATACAGTTGCTATGGCAAGTTATATTAGAAGTAAATATCCATCAAATGCCATTAACAGAAAATCATCAGAAATGCTGTGTTCTGGAAGAAAACCTACTTTAAACCATCTTAGGGTTTATGGATGTAAAGCATGAAGGGCAATACATATCAGACAAAAACAAAGCAAGCTTGATCTGAACTGAAATGAAAGACTGATTCCTTCTAGATAACTGACAAGTATGTATTCAATCTGTAATTGAATGCATACTTGTCAGTTATCTAGAAGGAATCAAAAGCTATAAATTATGGGAGAGAAAAAAGACTATTTTTTCATTAGCTGAGATATAACATTTGATGAAGATTCTTTTCCACACAAGTCACAAGTAAATGAACAAATAAGTAACCAAGTACAACAGACAAGAAAAGAATCTATAATGAAGTGACCATCTATGTATGAGGAAGCAGATCAAATACAAAATGAAAGCTAGGAAGCTGATAGTGAATGGAGCTAAGTTAAAATTCACTTCCATTACAAAATGAAAACATTAGATCAGGTGTCGATCATCCCACTCAATCACTTAGTATTGTTTTGATACTGAGACATTCGGAATGAGTGGCAGTGAAAACTCTGCAGCAAACAAGAATTCAGGTATGTAACATTGTCAAACATCAGGATGTTGAATCAGATCCAATTACAATGAAAGAAGTACTGTCAATATCTGATGCAGATGAATGGAAAGCCACATGGAAGAAACATTAGAAAATTTAAAAGACAAAACAATACTTGGACCATTCTACTGTGACCAAAAGGAAGCAAATTGCGAAGTGCAAATGGATTTTCAAAAGAAAATTTGATAAAGACGGAAATCTAAAGCAATATACAGCAAAACTGGTGGCATATGACCTCACATCACAGAGTTCTGTATATACTAGAGTGACTGCTCCTATCAGATAAAACAAGTAGCTGACATTGGCTGATCCAATCAAAACTGGATCACTGGCAGCTATGTTGTAGGAAGTACATCTGCTGAGTCATTAGCTGAATACAACATTTCTTCCTATTTGTAGTGTTTTTTATAATTTCATTATTTATACATATATTTAATTTAAAAAATTTTTATCATTTACCTATATTTCAAAGATTTATTTTTACATCATTAAGTAGACCAATTTCCTTTGGGAGAAAACACTATCAAATTTAATCTATTTTTATTAAAAATTTCCAGAAATTTGGAGGAATATAATATTTCCAAATTAAAACACTAGAGACTTATAAAAAAGATTATATAATAAGAAAAAATGTAAATTTGATAATGTTTTCACCCAAAGGATATTGGTCTACTTAATGATGTAAAAATGAATCTCTGAAATATAGGTAAACGATAAAAATTTTTTAGAATTAAATATATGTATAAATAATGAAATTAATTTAAAAAAATAAAATTATTATATAGATTTTTGTGTTTGAATTTAACATTGTTAAAAATGTTGGAGAAAGATCATTTAAGAATAACCACTGAAATAATAAATCGTAAAGAGAAACCTGTAAATTGTAACATTAAGAAGTCTTTATATGCTTTTTGGAAATTCTTTTTAAGAGAAATATGGTAATATAAGTTTTTAATTTATGGGTTGTTTTGATTTAAAAAATTTTTGTAATAAAATATTATGTAATGGTTTTTACAGTAAACATGGAAATAAAACTAGACTGAAGAGAGTATATTGCCAAAATGCATATCTAGAATGCCATGTTTTTACTTATGATAGCTTTTAAGGTTTTATAATTTTGTAATTATTTATTTGATACTTGGTATTGTTATTTTCATTGTGATAAAAAAGTGTAGTAATAAAGAAAATATATCTTCAGAGAAATAAAGCCTCAGAAATAGTAGCTGATTTTTAATTACATATCAACAGCCAATGACTTGGCAGAAATACTAACTAATGTGCTAAGTAGTAAGAAAACAAAGAATCAATGATCAAAATTAGGGTTTGACAAAGCAAACTCCTTGAAAAATAATGGAAAAGGAAAAAATAGGCAAAAGGAAGTGCTAGAGTAAAATATTAATGTACCTAACTGTCAATAGATGATGCGATACTTCAACAGAAATGTCATTTGAGTGTCTAATTTCTCTGTCATTTGAGTGTCTTTTTTTATTATTGTTTACATTCTTTCCCTTTTAATATATAGTTCTTTCTCTAGACAGACACAATAAATTTTTGTCTTTGTAGTTAATTAGTTTTACTTATTAAATTTTTGGCATTCATTCTCAATATCAACACTTCTCTCAGTGAATAATAATATAACAACAAATTTCAAAAACAGGGAAATAAACATTATTTTTAATAGTAAATAACAATTTCAACCCTAAGCTGTGAATTTTTCTCATTTAAAAATTTAACTAATCTAAATTCTACAAACTTATACAAAAATTTAAAAAACAAAAGAATGAGTTAAAAAATTTTTATTTAATATTATATCAAAAAATAATAGGATATAAAGTTAAAACATAAAGTATCTTAAGCTATATTGTAATACAATTTTAAATATAGAAAAAGTTAAAAATGAAAAAAATAATAAATAAGTACAATTATTATTATTACTGAATTTTTATTGTTGTCTTTTACTAAAATAATTTAATTTTTTTTTATTCAAATTAAACTTTATTTAATGGAATTTTAAATTTATATATATGTATATAGCTAGTGATGTGCTAACATCAAATTTTGAGTCAAATATGAATGGAACTTTGCAAAAAATCTTAAGTTTGAGTCGATTTTTAATAAAGTTTAAAGATATTGTGGCAATAAATACTGTTCTTCATTGAATACAATAAACTTTCAATTAATCATTATAGTAAGGAAATTAATTTCTCAGATAACTGATTCTCTGGATAATTTGCAAAATATTCAATAATTCTTCATAATTTTTTTATTATGAATAATATGCATTGTGAGAATCACGTGATCGGACAAAGGAAATCGCAAGGGTCACGTGATTTGAAGAAAGATGAAAACAAATTAATTAATTGTGAGAGTCGCATGATCGGACAAAAGAAACTGTGAGGTCACATGATCGGACAAAAGAAACTGTGAGGTCACATGATTAGACGAAAGTCGAAAACATTGTAATTAATATCACTTATGAATGCTACTAGTGAAAAACATCACATACAAAAGATGATAATTAAGAACAAGAACAATCATAGTTATCATAGAATATGAAGATAAGGGGACTGCCCTGGAAGCCACATCGAAAACAATCGTTATTCAGGTGACAATTATGGATTTATGACCCGAATTATCAGGTCTAGATAAGGTCCGAGAGAGAAACCCGGGCCAAGAACGGTACCTTGAAGCCCAGACTGCCTGCCTTTTGACCAATGGGGGAAGGAGACGGTCAATGATATAAAGACCTCTGAACAAAGAATCTCACTGAACAAAGGGTCGAGATCTTTTCCTGATCGTCTTTCCCTGATCATCTTTGTAGTTATCCACAATCATCGTCTCCGTCTTTCTGTTCATCTCATGCAACGACGCTGATCACCGAGTTCGTCTGTCTTTCGCCGCAGAGTATCTACCTGTGTCATCGCGGATTTTCATCAACGATCATCGTCTCCGTCTTCCTGTTCATCTCATGCAACGACGCTGATCTCCGAGTTCGTCTGTCTTTCGCCGCAGAGTATCTACCTGTGTCATCGCGGATTTTCATCAAAGAACTATTACAACCTTCAGAAGTTTCGATATCGACATTATTAGTCACCATAGACCATCGTCTTATCAACGTAAAGGTATTTATCCTTCCCACCAATGTGTTGAACTGTTAACATGTATGATAATGTACAGGAATCTCTCTCAGTAAATGTTTATTGTTAATGTTAATTTGAGTTGTGTGACTTATTGTGTCTACTGGCTCTTCTGCCCCGTCCTTACTCACGCCACAACTGCGTTTTTCGGCCAGAATCAAACTGTGTTATTGGGACACATTCAAACCTAACTGGTGTCAGAAATCCTGACTAAGGCATTTAAGGCTTAAGCCTGTGCCTGACTCATCCTGAAGGCTCCACAGCATTTAATATTAAAAAATAAACAAAATTATATGTATACATATATATTTCCTGTCCTAATTAGTATTGTATTATAGCAGGCTATAAGATTATAAAACAGTTTTTATGATAACTTCTGGCAACTAAATTAACATTCTATAATAGGGACCACAAGAGAAAAATTCCTCCACCTCAGTATATTTAGCATTTTCATTTCTTAAATTTAATAACCATGAAATTGAATTTGGGTCAGTCAGAAGCACCGCTTCAACCTTTTCGCCTATGCTTTTAGCGATTTTTTCACAATTGATTATTGTTTAAGTAAACAATGTGAATGAAAATTTTAATTAAATCAAATGAAGTTTTATTTGAATTTACCTTGTACAGATATTAACTTCAAGCAAAACTTTACTGTTGCTTCTTTCTAAATCATCTGTATCTGCTGCAGCTTCACCAACTCTTCCAATGTCTTCATATTCTTCATCTTCATAAACTTCCATTTTCCAAATTAATAAATAATTCATTTTTAAAAATAAATAAAAATAATTTCCATAATTTATTATACAACTAAATAAAATTAAAATAAAGCATGGAAATTATTTAGAAAATAATTGTATATTAATCACAAAAACTGCTCAAACAAACTCAAAAATATTAATCTTAAAGTCCTTAAGCAGTCAAATATTTTATTGTCAGAAATGTTTTCAATACACTTAATGTCATCCCCTGATGCAAATTACATTATAAATGTTTCTAACAATGAAGTATTTGACTGCTAAAGGACTTTAAGAATAATATTTTTGTGTTTGAGCAGTGATTGTGATTAATATATAATCATTTTCTAAAATAATTGTATATTAATTATTTAAAACAATTAAATAATTAATTGTTTTAAATAATCTTAAATAATAAATATATATTAATCTTAATTAAAGATTAATATTTGAGAAAACAATTGCCTAAATTTCCATGAAATATAATTTTTTGAAATTATCAAAATTTTACCATTTCTGTCTGACCATATTTAAAATGTCTTCAATACAGATAAACAATTACATATTATTTAAAGAATATGATAATCTTTCAATTAAAACAGAAAAAACATTTCATTGTCTATGTTTTAATAGAAAGGTTTCAAAAATACAGTTCAATTCAATTAAAAAAATACAGTAATAATATAAATTGCCCAATTTATTTCAATACTGATTTAATATGGTAAGCTGATGCTCTTTTATTTACAGTTTATTTAATAAATTTTTTATCTTTCATATGCATGTAATATTTAATCATTTATAAATTCCAATTCTGATTTTGATGATCAAATTTTAATTTATCTGAACTATTTTATTATGTAATTAGGTTGTTATTATTTTGTTATGCATAAGAATTCTATTATCCACAATACCTACCATCAAAATCTAATTGAAATCTAGTGTGTTGAAAATCAATGGTACTGAATTTAAAAATTAAGTATTAAAAATAACTCTGAAATTCTCATTCAGATGTCGTATGGTCATTTTATATTTTTATTTGCTGATAATTTTGATTATCTGGCTTTAAATTGTAAATGAAATGAAATTTTAGTTTTTGTAAACTGCATAAATATCATTTATTATGTGACGTTGTCTTATACTTAATATTGTCAGTAAATTAATATTAATGTCTTAATTATATAATTTACTATTGTGAGTGATTTAATATTAATGTAAATAAAAAAACAATTTTTTTTTTAAATTTTTCTTATATATTGTTTCTCTCAGAGGGCACAATTACCTCTGGTGGGGAAATTTGAATTTCTTGTTCGACACTTTTGGTAGTGACTCACGAGAAGGAAGGATGTACAGTGTGAAGCTCCATGCTAGTGGTGTTCTAGGATCAAGTTCTTAGTGAAACTAAATCCAAGTGCATCTATGCTTAAGGAGGAACATTCTTGTAAAACCATCGAATTTGAGGACAATCATTAAATATTCTAAGAAGTGAATGAATTATTATTTTTTTTATTATTTAAATATAGTTAGAATTAAGATCGCATATTGTCGGGAACAATTTCTATGACAACATAGAAATATTTGTATATACTTTAAGTTACATTTCATAGTTATTAATTTTATTAAAATTTAGTTTATAATATATTGTGACCTGCCTACTTATTTCCCAAAGCACTCAATAACCATTAAATTTCTATTCAATGGAATATTAGTACTATACAGTGGTACCTTGGTTAATGACGGCCTCGGATAACGACGGCTTTGGTTAACGATGAGTGGTTGAAAAAAAATGTCTTGGTTAACGACTCCTGATTATGAGAACTTCCGACAAAATAGAGCTCTGTAAAGCAGCTCGTCATCACATTCACGTTAATTAGCTCAGTCAATCGTTATTTTTTTTAACATCAATTCAAATCCGACAATATCATTATTAAAATTAATCAAATTATAACCATATAAAAATATATTTAACTAAATGATAATTAACATATAATAGTAAAAACAAATTATTTAATTAATTAAAAATAGACTGGCAACAGTTCACTAGTTTTTAGTTTCTTAAAGATGATTTCTAGATGATTATTATTTTAAATTCTGCAAACAAAGTCTAATTCAATTGTTTATTTGTGTTATATATTACTTGACACCTGCGAGTGGTGTGACGTCGCAGTTTTGGATTCCATTAGAAAAAAATAACGTCTGTCCGAGATCTTATAGTTCATATAGACAATAAATCAGTGCATGCCAATTTTCGTTCGCCATCAAAAGGCAAAATCAAATCTATATATTAGCAGCTTATAGATTCAATAATCATTGAAGCTATAAGCTGCTAATCAGTATTTATGGATTCGTTTGTCAAAAAACCTCCGAAGTGAGCCTAATTGGCCTTCTCTTGAAGACTGATAATTAAAAACTGTTTTCATGAACAATTCATTTATTAATGTTAATTTTTTTGTACCTCCGAAGTGAGCCTAATTGGCCTTCTGGTGAAGATTGATAATTAAAAACTGTTTTCATGAACAATTCATTTAGTTAATGTTAAAATTTTATAGCAAATTTAATAAACAAATAATATTTTCCATATTTTTAGGACATTTTAAATGAGTCTAATTAAAAACTGTTTTCATGAATAATTCATTTTATTAATGTTAATTTGTAACAAATATAATAAATAAATGATATATTTCGAACAATTCATTTTATTAATGTTAAAATTTTATAGCAAATTTAATAAACAAATAATATTTTCCATATTTTTAGGACATTTTAAATGAGTCTAATTAAAAACTGTTTTCATGAATAATTCATTTTATTAATGTTAATTTGTAACAAATATAATAAATAAATGATATATATTAGGACATTTTAAATGAGTTTTATCTACATTTTTAATATTTACTATGATGGTTGTTGGAAGGAGCTGGAATGAATTAATAAATTTTCAATTAAATCCTATGGGGAGAAGGAGCTGGAACGAATTAATCAATTTTCAATTAAATCCTATGGGGAAATCGTACTTTGTTTAACGACGGTAATGCTGGAATGGATTACCGTCGTTAACCAAGGTACTACTGTATTCCTTAAATCTTACATTGGTGTCCGCGACAGAATTACTGACTGTTCTTGGTGAAATATATTGTTAAAATTAAATCTGTAATGGATCAACAGGGGACTGAACCATGTGAAAGGAGTGGCCCAAACCCGCATGTTGTTGCTGGTTACCTCGGAATAATTCCAACCTTCTCAAATACTCAAAATGATTCATCAAGCTTGCAAGAGCTTTTTAAGATTCTCAACCATGTGGCAAAATTAGCAAGTTGGGATGAACAAGTTTAAGTTATTTGCTTTGAGATCACGTCTTAGAGGAAACATTCTTACCCAATTTCAAAACATATGCGATATAAATGAGGACAATTATAAGAGTATTAAACGTGACCTTCTAAAAAATTATTCTAAGTGGGAAAACAAGGACGGTAAAGCTTTAACTCTAGACTTTACAATATGAGCATCAAGGGAACTTATTCAAATAAATCCAAATATACTAGCCGAAATCTAGCCCTTGAATTACAACGGAATCCGTTGTAATTCAAGGGCTAGATTTTGGCTGGTATATTTGGCTTTAACTCTATTTACCCAGATCAATCAACATAAAAATGAGAATATCTCTGATTATTATATGCGCCATGAGCTTCAGTTTAGAAAGGTAGTCGAGAATGATCCACATCTAGGTGATAAAAAAGATAAGATGTTCCATCTCCAATTTATTTGTGGTCTTATTCCATCTATAAAAAGAAATGTAATGAGAGCCAAAACCGAAAATATCGAGGAAGTCATTAATTTGGCAGAAATTGAATTTAACCTTGAAGCTGAGTGTGGTGATAAGGAATTCGAAATCCGTGAAATCTGTGAACAAAACCACAGCAAGGAATTAAGACTTCCTGAATGCGATTCTAGAGTTGACTATGGTTAAATTTTGGCTGATGAAATTAATCAATTAAAGAAAACAATGCACGATTTGTGTAAACAAATCAATGATTTGAAATTTGGGTTTTATTGCAGCAACGACACCATGGAAGGGGCAACTGCAAGTGTTAGAAATAAGAACCCTTATTTAGAATAAGGGTTCTTATGGAAGGAATCGATGAACTGTATGAATAGGGTAAACCACAATAATGAAAAGAATCCTTTAAACTAAAGTCGGGCCACTCTAAGGGCCAGCAGAGTGTCCCAAAATTTGAAAGCCTGGCTGGAACTATTTCAAGTAAAAATGGTCTCCTCTTAAAAGGATTCACATTGGGAATAATGAAATACATGCGCTGTTGGACACTGGACAGTCACAGTCATTGATAAGAATTTGCAAAGAAATATTCTTTATGACCATGTTAATGTTAAGAAGACCACTGCTAGGAATAAGGGAATAGGTACTAACCCTATTGAATGTAATGAGTTCGTAACTATTGATTTATTTGGTCTTGAAACTGATCTTTGTATGATTCCCTTTCATGGCGAATCTGATTACGATGCTATTTTTGGTGTTGATATTTTGAACCAACATTCACAATTTATCAGTGACATTAGTGATTTTTTTTATCAACAACAAATCTAAATTAGATGTAAACTATAAGTATGAACCTTTTTTATCTAGTGTTTACGAAATCATAAATACTATTGAGAAAATTGATCTAACTCATCTTCAGAATCATCATCGGGAATGTTTTAGCAAGATCTTACAAGAGAATCACATGTTTTCGTGAGGATATAAACGATGTTAAGGGAACTAATTATTTTGAATATGATATCGGACTCACAACCAATATTCCCATTTACACCAAACAATACTGTATTCCACAAATTTATCTTTCAAGACTTAAAGTACTAATAAATGAGTATCTTAGTGGGGGATCATCGAGAAAAGTAAAAGTGAATACAATTCCCCCAAATAATCCTAATCTAGCCAAATTTCCCCTAGCGGTTTATTTGGTGTTAGAAATAAGAACCCTTATTCTAAGAAGGAATCGATGAACTGTATGAATAGGGTAAACCACAATAATGAAAAGAATCCTTTAAACTAAAGTCGGGCCACTCTAAGGGCCAGCAGAGTGTCCCAAAATTTGAAAGCCTGGCTGGAACTATTTCAAGTAAAAATGGTCTCCTCTTAAAAGGATTCACATTGGGAATAATGAAATACATGCGCTGTTGGACACTGGAGCTCAGTGCACAGTCATTGATAATAATTTGCAAAGAAATATTCTTTATGACCAATGTTAATGTTAAGAAGACCACTGCTAGGAATAAGGAAATAGGTACTAACCCTATTGAATGTAATGAGTTCGTAACTATTGATTTATTTGGTCTTGAGAAGTAAAATTTTACTTTACCTATTGTGATCGAACGCGTTGCGTCGCCGAATCCAACCTGCATTTATATAAGTGCATCAGATAGGTGACACTACGCTACCTGATGCGTCGCGACACAGAAATTCTCAACAATAATCAAGAATCTTATGTAGGCGCACTGCGTTGTATCACTTTAACTGGATTATTGTCGAGAATTTCTGCGTCGTGGGACATCAGGCACCACAGTGTCGCAATATCTGATGCACTTATACAAATGCAGATTGAAATTGGCGGCGTGACGCATTCAATCACTTCAGGTAAAGTAAAATTTTACTTATTAAATTGATATATTGGTGATATATTGATATATATTCTATATTATAATAATTTATTTTATATGTATATATTTAAAGTTTCAATAAAATATTTATTTTGGCAAATGGCATTAATATATCAGTAATTAAAAATCAAAGATTATATAATTTATCGTTTTCAAATTTTTATCGAATTTTAAGTGCTAAAGTAGACTTATACATGGGTTACGCATTTTTACTGATTTTCAAACTCCAAAGTCCAGGGGGTCAGCTTATAATTGATTTTTGTTTTTGAATTTTAGAATAATAGAATGTTCAATGTTCTTTTTGTCTTAATGTTTATATAATTGAAGAGAGCTCATTTCAGATCCAAAAACATTATTACTGTTAATAAAACTAAATTTTTAGTTGAGTCTTGCCAATGTGCTGAGTTTTTTTTTTTTTTGTTTATGCTTAATTATTCAAAAAATAAAGATTGTAATGTAACATATTTGGAGATACATTTCTTATAAGAATGCAAGATTTATATTTAATTCTAAGACATTTATATTCAATTGTTTGAAGGTTTTATTTGAAAATTACAGAATATATGTAACAAAGCACAGGCATTCCAAGATTTACATAGATCGACACTTATATAAGTTAATTTTAATTAAAGAGTGGTCCTGAAACCAGACTCTCCTGAAAAAATTGAAGGTATGGGACTCTGAATTGAATACAGATTCTTCAAGATAGTAAGCAATTGCTTTACTACATGATTTATGTGGTTATTCTTTAATGTAACTATTTTTAATATTAAGTCTTTATGACCCACTAGATCTCTGTAATATATGTTCTTACATACATAGATTAAATTTACATAGGGTTTCACAATACAATCCACTTACATAAGTTGTGTACTGCCTGTACTCATACAAAGTAATTCTTATTTTTTACCATTTTATGTAATTTTTTATATTATGTAAAACTGAAGGAAAACTTTCTAAATAGAAAGAAGGGGGTTTCCAAATTTATGACATCACAGTTAGAGAGATGAAGCCTAATGTGATGAAAAATGAAGGGATGAGAGGGAGTCAAAAAGTGTTTGAAATAGCATATCACAGTTTATGAATATCCCTAAAGAAATTTATATCATGCAAATGCTAAAATAATTTTATTTTTCATCATCATTAATAGATGACTTTTTATGCGTACTAGTTGTCTTCCACTTTCATCAACTGCAATTAAATTTTCTTTATACATTTTGGTTTAGACTGCCTATCAAATAAATTTGTATAATAATTACATAGCTCTGATTATTTAGCAGACACAATCGATTATTTTGTAGCTTAGAAATAGATTTTGGTTTAAGAAATGAGATAAAATTTAATTTTTAAATCTTATTCTAAACAAACACTTCAATAAAACTGTTTTGTAAAAAATGAGGTTTATTTAGTGTATCATCAGCAAGATGTATTAGAGTATAATTGATTCAAATGAAGATATATAATAAAATTTTACAAGAACTTACTAAACTGATTTTAATGAAAGTTGGTATATATATTCAGAATAACAGTGATATATTGTAATGCCTTGAAATTATAGTATTTTCAAAAATGAAAGATGCCTGGTGATATAATTAAAAATTATTGAAATATTTAAAAGATTATTTCACAGTAATAGGTGAACATTTGATAACATTTGAAATACAACAAAATAATAGTAAAATTAATACTGTATGTATTTATATTAGGAAATTTTCATTCAATTTTTTTAAGACAATGATTTGACTTTAAAAAAAAAAATCTCAAAACTTATATTGTTATATTTTTAATAGCAATTTTTTAAAATCTTAAGAGTTTCAACCAAAAATTTTTCATATTTATTAAATAATATTAGCATCTTAAAACATTGAAGAGATTGGGTTAAAACAGAGGGTAACACAGTGAAAACATTCAAATTATATATAAGTTGCAATTCAGTGATAAAAGTGAATTTTAAGAAAGTTATGTTGAGTAGAGACTTTCAAAACATAATTAAATTTTTACATAAATAAAAGTTGCACAAGATAGCATAACAGAACATCATGGCTTATAACAACAACATATAAATGTTTCCAGATTTATTGAATCTAAGGAATTTTTAGAATAAATTATACCAAAGTATATGAAGTGAAATATTATTTTCATATTGTTGCTAGAAGTACATTGGCAAGTTTAATTAATTAGTTTCCAATAGCTTTAATGTTACAAATTGATTTATTGAAAGATTTATTTATTTCTCAGTTTTTAATTAGAGCAAGACTCTCTCGAATAAATTAAAGGGAATCATGCTATAATTAAAAACTAAAAATTGACAATAAATCAATAATGGACAATATAATGGTTATAATAGACCATAGTAAAATCATAATCTACAACTAGACTATAAAGAATAGGACAATTAATAGAATATATATATTATTCCTAGCATTCTTAAAATGTTTCATCAAGATTTGATAGAAGAGATTTTTAAGGAAGTGTAGAATATTTTTCTTTTATAGCCAATGTTAAAAAAATTTTTTTTCAATTTTCAATTGCTATGCAGAAAAAATTATTCCAGAGACCTGTATATATAAAGAACTAAATTGCAATCATTTATATATTATAACTATATTAATTTAGTACAATCTATATATAAATTCATCAACAGTTGTTTCAAATTTAATAAAAGAACCCACCAAAAAGGATTAGAGAGTTGATATATCATATATGGAAATATCATTTATCTGAAATAGGCTACATCATAACTATTTCAGATATACTGTAATCCTATGTATGTACTATGTATACTGTATGCATTTTTATAAACTGAAATAAAGATATATAAATAAAAATTATAAAGAAAACTTACTTTAATTTTGTAAAAATAAAACCTTCCATTTCATCTTGTTTAGTTCCTTCTTCTTCTTGTGAAGTTTTGTCATCTAATAAATAAATTATAAACTTAATTTATCTTAGAATAATTCATATTTTAAAGGTAAAATAAATGATACATTTAAAATAAGTACTTTAAACAGAATCGATTTCCGCGGATCGTGGATCGATTTCCCATCGATCTTAATGTAGAAAATGATTTTAAATTAAAATCATTTTCTACATTAAGTTAACTATCCCTTATTAGTTAAACTGAACACAAGAACAGTATACAAAAATGCAATAAACAAATTTGGAGTAATATGTATTTCAGAAATAATTTTTAAATTTAGAAGTTAATCATTTCAATAAAATTCTTATATTCAATATAATCAAAAACATTTTCCATGTTAATAAAATTATATATGCTGTCTAAATGCTATGCTATATGTCTAAAGAGGGAATGAGAAGAATGTTGATTGAATTGTATGATAAATGAATTTTATAATATACAAGAATCAACTTATGTCATCTTGAATTGCAATATAAAAATAAACAAACACAAATGACTTGAAAGAAGCAGTTTAATACCCGCTTAAACCTGTGTTGAGTTATATTGTTTCACACTTATGTCATTTTTTCAGATCAAATGTATTAATCAAAATCAGAAAATTCATCTCTACATTCTATTATACTGCTCTTGTATCATCAATAAATTGGTATCTAAAGTTGTAAATAATTTGTATTTCACACATATGTAATGTATCCTGCTTTGACCAATACTTATCTAATTCAGACTATTGATCTAAGATATGGATTTAATTTTAGATCCTCTAATTGAAAAGTCAAACTATGTCCACTGATTTATAGTGAAAAATGAGTCAGCTGCTTGGAAACAACTTCATCTTGAGAATTTGGAATCAGTACTAGATCATATATCTACAGAATTTTTCAAGACAATCAGGACCTGTTTCTTTGAATCCCATTCTTCATGTCATAGTCAACCTTACTATATATATAAACAACCTATTGATTGTAAAAAGAGATAGAGGGCTGTATTCAAAGGTTTAGCTCTGAGAAACTGAAGAATGAAAAGAAATGGATATAAGGAAGGATATGAAAAGAATGAAGGATTCTTTGCCAGAAGAAAATGTGGCAAACCATTAGATGAAATTAAAGGTAGTTGTGACTGACAGAATTATTGTAAACCCAAAATACAGAGATACATCAGAATACAGAAAATGACTGACAGTGCAAATGACCCGACAACATAGAGAGAATTGTACAAAGTGGATCGATTTCCCACTAGAAAGTCTGACAAGGAAGGAAATGTGACAAAATAGAAACATATACAGAAACAGATGCTTATTCCTCTGCCAGGAGAACAACACTCATGAACAGAAGAGGAAACCAAGAGCAGGAGATGAAAAACAAAGTAACTTCAAAACACAGGGTACAGCAGAAGTCACCAGATGAAGTTAGGACAATGAGAAAGTACAGCAATCCACATAGAGCACCTTAGCTTTGTTTGTTTGTTTGTTGTTGGAGTTTAATGGTGCAAGTGCCTCATAGGCTAAACTGTGCCAGACAAGGTAAAACCAAAAAATAATAATAAATAAATAAATATAAATGCGCTTAACGAAATTATATGCAACAAACAACATAAACAAATAAAACGAAAACCAAATAAAATATAACATATGGTGTAAATGGCCAAAGATAACATTTTAAAAGAAAATCAAAAGACAAAATATTACAAGTTCAAAGAATAAAAGCACTATTAGCAGTCGAAAAAATAATATATTAACATTTTAATAACACTAATAACACTAAAACGTTTTTGATATCTTAAATACCATCTTCAGTTACATGGAACAATGCACAGAACATAAATCGAACTATACAAAATTTAAATTACATCGAAATGGAATATAAATTTTAAAGTTACAAAAATATATAAATATTAATAATCATACAGATATGCTATAATTGTACAAAATTAATATAAAAGACTTTAGGATCAATTGCTTAAACTTAAATACTTAATTACAATCAAACTAGCACTTTTTGCAGTAAAGAAATATTTATTAACACAAAATTGCGAACGTTTTTGGTTTCTTAAACCATCATCAGGCACATTCTAATCTTAACGGATTCAAATCAGAAGAGTTACATAAGTCGCTATGGCAACTAATATTCTTAGAATGCAGACGTTCAAACATAAGACATTTGAACTAACATCAAAAACTTAATAAAATAACATCCAATACAAATTATAAACGAAAATTAATTAATTCATAATAAAATAAAATAGATTACATAAAATATCAGAGCATTAATAAAGTTCATAGCATGGTACTCGATTAATCTTTAAGCTACCTTTAAAACCATTCCCTCTTATTTTGTTGCTCTTTCTTTAAAGCGTACTTCTAGGCTTGCAGAGGTTCCCAAGCTAGTCTATCATTTATTAGATTTTCGGTATTCCCTCGTCTAAGTATTTCGAGGGACTCCGTAATTACCGGTTGTGTACATGGCAGAATTGGTTTTATTATCTTCATTTCGACTCATGATATATCTATGTTCTTACTAAAGGCCTACTGGGCGAGAGAGAGGGATATTTTGGCTTGCGCAATGTCTTTCTTATGTTCTTCCACCCTCTTTGCTAGTGTTCTAGTAGTCACTCCCACATATGCAGCTTCTTCATTCGATTGTACGTCTCTAATGGGTATTCTATATAGACTTTTCTGTTCAAACTCCTTAAGTGGGTCTATTTCATTTTAAAGTACATTAAATATAGTTGGGTCCCTTTCTGGAGCTATTCGTTTATTCTTGTTCTTTGCTATTTTCCTTATTACTCCCAAGTTTTTTAGATGGTATGGCACCAGTATAAAATCATCCTCGCTGTTTTTGAAATCTTCTATTCTACGGCTGTTATTAGACGACATTTTTTTCACCTCTCATAATTTGCAATAAAAATGTTTTGCAGTACCCGTGTTGTATTCCTATCCTTTGTATGTAATTTAAGTCTATTTAAGTCTTCACTTTCACTGCAATAAGTCAGAGCTCATCTGTAGAGACTTCGAAAAGCCGCTTTCTTATAGTTAACTGGATCATTTGACCAATTTGGAATAAGGTACAGAGTTATGCCAACCATGCAGATTGGATGGAATATCTACTTAAACTAAT
The DNA here is from genome assembly GCA_000484575.1 of Olivierus martensii. Classification (NCBI taxonomy): domain Eukaryota; kingdom Metazoa; phylum Arthropoda; class Arachnida; order Scorpiones; family Buthidae; genus Olivierus; species Olivierus martensii. Next base: position 68,534 of record AYEL01066299.1, read on the forward strand.
TGAAGATAAACTGTTCACTTATTAAACTGAACTTTCCTACATCATTAAAATGATAGCACAGGTTAGAAAGAGAAAATTCAGCTATTTTCTTGTGCGAAAGTATTATGCGACAACATGGTGGACCTGAAGCCATTCACATATATTACTATGGGTATAACTGCAATGATTGTAATGCTGACAGTAGTACTAAATGAAAGAAACAACCTATAGATCAAGGTTCATAAAAGAATCAGAGATGAAATCGGTACCGTCTCTGAAATATACATATCTTTTTATACGAATCTTTAACACAACAGAACCGATGACTCTGCGTTTAATTACATGTCGATAGGGTGGATTGTTAACTATAATAAATAATCCTTATTATAGCAATCTATCTCGAATATATCATTGATTTGACTCCTGTTTCTTGTTGTGATCGTTGACTTATAGATTGACCTCTTTCACATGGTATTGTTTTACCAGACTTTACAAAATTAAAATTGTACCATCTCGCAGCTCAAATTCATCTTTCACACAAGTTATTTTGTGTATTTTTCATGTCTATTACTCTTCTTTTGTTGTTTTATTACTGTTCTTTAGTCTAACCGATGATCAATCTACATGTGCTTATTTTTTATTTGAAGAAATGATCATTGGCGTATTGTGGCCATCATGAATGTTTTCACCAATAGAACTGCCTAATTTTGAAACACAACTATAGATTGTTTCCTTGACAAACTGAGACATCTCTCAGAAAAATTTGAGGATGGCGTATTGCAGGGGTGGCCAACCTTTTATAGTTCATGCGTTAATTTTTTCATTTTTTAGTTGAGATGCGCCATACAAACTTATATTCTTTTTCGGCCCTTATAGTAATCCAATGATATTGCCCGTTAACATGTCACGTGGTCACTAACACAATGAAGTTGCTCAAATAGTGTTAATTTTCCATCTTGGCTTTATATCAAGTAATTTATGCCAATTATAATATATAAAATTAATTTTTAATAATCAGTACCTGTCTTTAAACCTTCCTGCATATATCTCCTAACAAACAAAAGTTGTTTAATAAAAATCAATTCAGCTCTTCTTGCATTATAAGTGCAGGGCACAGGCATTTCAGATTTATTTATAGATAAAATGTATAAGAAATTTTTAAAAAATTTTTCTGAGGTTCTATGCGCCACTTCTAATCATGCAATGTGCCACTTTTGGCACAAGCACCATAGGTTGGCCACCCCTTGGCATATTGTGATATTTCATATACAGAAATGAGCTGTCAACTAAAGCAAATGCAATGGCAAATGGATGAGGGGAGATGTTGTAATACCACTGACTGACTGTCAACTACTTCAATCACTACTGCTGAATTTCCCTAAAGTTATTTGAAAATATCCACTGGCTGCACAGGTTATAAAAGGATTATTCAGTTTTATTTTCTTGTGTGAGAAACATCATTCATTAAATTAAAAAAAAAAAACAGATATATTAAAATAAAATGGAATATGTACAATTTATTGCTTTTTTTGCTCTTTTAAGTAATATATATTTTTCTTAACTATTAAATTATACGTAATTATCATCTGAGAGATAAAACCTAACCTAATCTACCAGAAAGTCAACATCTCAGGCAGACTCATAGCACCATCTATTGAATAAGTTATAAAGTTTTGTCAATATTTGATATTTTGAAATTTTTATAACGGTTATTTAAAATATATATATTTAATAGTCAAAAACTTTAATTTCATCTCGTAGAAACTCAAATCAAAAGGATTTATATAAAATTTCATTGCATAGTCTTTGACTATGTTGCTACCTGACCAGTTTTCCCCGGACAGTCCGGTTTTTCGAATAATGATCCGGTAATTGGTTCATTTGTCCGGTTTTCTTCGAAATTGAAAATTTACAAAAAAAAGCTAAATATACAAAAAAATAGATAAATATATAAAGAAAATAAATTTAAAAGAAAATGGTGGTGATATTTTTAATGAAATTTCCACTATTAAAGAAATAGTGGAACATTTGGAAGAGAACATTGAAAAGGAGAAAAGTAACTCACAATTATGCGCATATATATTACGAAAAGGCAATTTTCTTATCGTACAAAAATTGATTGATTAATTTTTGTACGATAAGAAAATTGTAATTTAATGTTAAGTATAAATTAATTTACACTTAGCATTCCAACATCCAATGCATATATTGAGAAAGTTTTTTCTTCAATGAACGAATTATGGTGGGATAAAAGAAATAGATTAATAGCAGAAAAAGTAAAAGCAGAATTATTAATCTGTAATAATTTAAATATTAATTGTACTGATTTTTTCAATAAAATAATAAAAAATAAAAAGATTTTGGAAGCAGTGTGGAGCAATAAAAAATATAATTTTTGTGATTTTTATGAATTTTTTTTATTTTTATATCATATTGCTTAAAAATTATTTAATATTTACATTATTTGTATTTTTGTCAGAAGTTGGCTTTTTTCATATTTCTATATTTTATATAACTAATAAACATTGTACGAAAACAAAATTTTTTAGTGTCTGGGTTTTGATCACTGACTAGGTGGCAACACTGGTCTTCGAGCTACAGTGGGTGATCGGTTAATAAACAGTTTGGATAATGAACACTTTCACAAAAGATTTTTATGTTTGGATAACGAACACAAATTCTGATAATGAACACAGAACAAACTGTGTGACCCGTGGACTGAAGGAATGTCTGGTGGGCCAGATGGCCACATGGTAAAGCTGTGGCTTACCATCCTGGAGGATCCAGGTCTCACTCCTCCAATTTTTTAGGGGGGTCTGAGCCCGGCCCGTTGAACCTCATTCTTCAACCATCCGGTTGACCCCATCATGGTGTTGGCCAGCCTGTGATGAGCTCTATAAGTGGCCGCTGCGAGATAAAAATATCTGATGAGGATATGGTGGCTTAACTAACCTAACGGAATGACAGGCTTAGGCCATGCACATTCGTGGACTTTTGGGTAAGGACGGGGGAACAGTAGTTTTTCCCGATTAAAATAACTCGGAAACAACTTAAAACAAATTAAAGAAGTAAGAAATTTTTAAATATTTTGGTCTCAGAATAGCACCCATACCAGGTTAAGGTCAATAGGCTTGGAGATCTCTACCACGAAGAGAGATTTTACAAATTTTTTAGTCTTAGAATGGCACTATACCAGGTTGAGGTCAATAGGCTTGGGGATCTCTACCACGACAATACTATTAATCACTTCCGAAATATCCTGAAGGAGAGAGAAAAGCAATCGATATTAGACAGATTCTTTATTGGTGTTTGGGGATCTCTACCACGACAATGCTATTAATCACTTCTGAAAAATCCGAAGAGCAGCAGCGATATTGCATAGAGAAAAGCAATCGATATTGAATAGATTGGAGAGAAAAGCAATCGATATTGGACAAATTCTTTATTGGAAAATAAACATATAAATGAGAGAGAGAAGCAATTGATATTGGATAGATTCTTTAACGGAAAATAAACAATAGATTAAAATGCAAGACTATATATTTATATATTATTGTTATTACCTATAAATAAACTTAGTAAGAAATTACATTATTTTTTTTTATGTTTTTTTGAATCTCCAGACTGAATTAATCAAATTCCCATAAAAACCTATGATAAATCGATGATCAGATAACGAACAATTCGGATAATGAACATTGTCTTGGAATGGATTATGTTCTTTAACTGATCACCCACTGTATTTCAGTCTAAAGTTGTACATGACACTAATGAGGATAAACAAATTATTATATAGATTGTATGAGCTATAAAATCTGAAAATTTAAAAAAACAATAGAAAATACAAAAATTTTGCATAACTATTAAAATAGGCAACATTTTTTATTAATTCTTGATTATTTTACTTCATTTTCGCTGTATTTTTATCAAAAAATAAGTAAATACTAAGGTAAACACAGATCTGCATTAAAACGGATGTAGTACTTTTGTTGTTTTATTGCTGCCACTCCTTTCTGTGCTTTTCCTGCAAAATCTATAACATTTTTGGAAAAGTGGCATTGGATGTACTGTGAGGTTCAACCATTGGAGAATCCAATAAAAGCAAAATAAAGAATATTATAGCTGTTTATTGTATGAAAGGAGATGGTTTTTATTTATTTATTTATATTAGGTTTTTTGATATAAATTCAAAAATTTATAAAATATTACATTAAAAATTATTGAAATTAAGGAAAAACATATCAATAAATATAAATTATTAATAACTAGAAATTACCCGCTCATATAAATGAGCGGATAGAAAAACTACAATTTCAAATTTCAACTTCAATTATAACAGTATGTAATACCCGCTCATTTATATGAGCGGAAATATAATCATGTGATTTAATCTAATAATACCGTATATATCTTCGAACTCGTGTAGAAAATCCAAGAGGGAATCGTAAAATGGCATCCATTATTACGTTACAGCACACTTGCGCATCGATGAGGGAATCGTAAAATGGCATCCATTATTATGTTACAGTGCCATCTGCGAAGTCTAGGTACGGGTATCATATTTCTGGATTGTATATTGAAAGTGTTTTTACTACAGTTTAATAAATGTTGCTTTTTAGCTCACTGCTCCTTGTGCTTAAGTTTATCGTAAGTTTAACATATTTCTGGAGTTGAAAATTTGCCCTCTATAGTGCTCCCCCTAATTTGGAGATGCTGAGTCCAAAAATGTAATTATTATTTACTGCTGAAGCCCCGTTATCGAGATACAGCGGAGTAAAAAATTTGCCCCTTTATAGTGCACCCCCTAATTTGAAGGTGCTGAGTCCAAAAATGTAATTATTATTTACCGCTGAGGCCCCGTTATCGAGATACAGGGCCCCAAAGTTGGGGCCTATCAGTCAAATTTTTCAAGTAATTTTAGTAAATAATTTTGAAATTCTAATGAATTTAGATGTGGTTTTACATTCCGAATCGAATGCAGCCATTTCCATTTATTTATGACCTACCTTTACGAAATTATGCGATTTTTTTCATTTTTATTGTTTTTATCACTCCTGATAAATTGCCGGTAGGAGAGCAAATTACCCAGCATGCTTTTCGGATTTCGTATTTGAAAGAAAACGGAGGCATTTCATTGAAAACTTGCTTATTATATTTTATTACATATAGTATTTATGGTATCAGAGATATATAATTTAGGATTATTGTCATACAATGCTGAAATAAAATGTGACTCGCGATTACGTTATCCTGATTATATATCTGGCTAAATTAATGTTAAAAATTGGACACAAAATTAATAGATTCCAATGTATTTTGCATCGGTGATGACAGTCCTCCAAGCAGTCCCCTATGTGACGCCATCATGGCATGACAAAACTGATATATTGTGACATGTTAGTGTAATAATATTTGACATCATCATCGCTGTGACATGACGTTATCGTGACAGATATCTGTGGTGTTAAGAAATCATTTAAGCCATATGTTATCACTACGTTGCTAACACTTAGCACCATCTATTGGCAATAATATAAACAACAATTTTTATTTCTTAATTTTAGAATTATTAATAACGACAAATAATTTTGGCTGTTGCAGACATCCAAAAATTAGACCTTTCTAACGATACCATATTTATAGAAATCGGTATAGTGGTTTGACTGAAAAAGGGACATCCTGCCAGTAGTCAGCCACCACGTTTGACTAATATATATGATAATGTCAATATTTCAATAAGTTTATGTAAATTTTGAAATAATTATATCTTAATATTCATTAATCAAAATTTGCATATTAATTAGTTTTATCAATTTTTTTTAAATATGTTTCAATTTTCTTCATTTATGGCTTGTTTTATTCAGAAGATCAATTGCTATCCACAGATAACCATCCAATAAAATAATTGCTAAATTTAGATACGTTCGCATTTATTGAGCGACTCAAAACTATTGTCAGGCACATTTTCTGCAAATCGAAACCCTTGGCAAATTGTTTCAAATGTAGCCATTATTTCTTTTTTGGAAGGTTTAGGAACTTCTATTTCATCTGCGCAGCCATTATTTCTTTTTTTGGAAGGTTTAAGAACTTCTATTTCATCTGCCTTATTGTTCTTTATCAATTGATTTTCACTATCATTTATTGAACTTAAAATGTCATCATCTGTCGGATATTCTGTACGATAACGTTTCAGCACGTTTAAATATTCATTAAGTGAGATTTTCTGATTTATTGTGCCTGTTGACTGTAACTGGTTCCAGCATTCCTCAATGTGACAGTACATTAACTTCTTCCACAACAGACTTTTCAGAGAAGCCCCGGCTTTTATGAAGCAATTCTAAGTTGTTATTTCTGCTACGTCATTTTGCCACACTTTTGCTAATTCTGATACGCACAACATTGAGATTAATTACATTGTCAATGGGTTGAATGTTTTCAAGTACAAAAATTAGTTACTTGAGAATCTTTTTTCGATAATGCATTTTAAGATTTTTTATTACGCCTTGATCCATTGATTGTAATTTTAACGTTGTGTTTGGAGAAAAAAATACCAGGTTCACATTTGTTAATTTTTTGTTATAGAAGAAGGATGTGCAGGACAGTTGTCTATAAAAAGAACAACTTTTCTCTTCTGTCTTGTCATTTTTTTATCAAAATTAATTAACCACTTCTCAAAAATCTCACTTGTCATCCATGATTTCTTATTGTATTCATAGTCAACTTCTAATGACTTCACTCCTTTAAAACATCTTGGCTGCTTGCTTTTACCTATAAGCAAAA